>JAJTUV010004885.1:0-14044 GCA_021653895.1 Mastomys natalensis
AGTGAAGGCTAATACAGGCCTACAAGCACCATAGAGACCACCACAGGAATGACTAGAGAGGACTAGAGATGGAAATAGTGAGGACTATAGCGGATCTAGAGAGGACCATAGAGACAGCCATATTGATGGCCTGGAGAGTGCTAGAGGACCATTTAGAGGACCATAGTGAGTGTCTAGATCGAATCATAGAGACCCGCATTATTAGGGTCTAGAAGAGACTAGAATGGACCATAGGGACAGCCATAGTGAGGGCTAGGAGAGGGACCATAGATACAGTGATAGTGAGGGCTAGAGTGGGTGTAGAGAGGGCCCAGAGAGGTCCTTTAGAGGACAATAGAGACGCCATAGTGAGGCCTAGAGAGGGCAAAGAGAGGACCATAGAGATGAACATAGAGAGGGCCTAGAGGTAGCCTAAAGAGCACCATAGACAAGCCATAGTGAGGGCATAGAGAGGGCCTAGATGGGACCATATAGTCCATATTCAGGGCGTAGATGGACCTAGGTAGGACCATAAAAACGGCCATAGTGAGGGCCTAGAGAGTGCTGCCTTGGGACCATAGAGACTACCATAGTGAGGCCTAGAGGGGCCTAGAGAAGACCATAAAGTCCACCATAGTGATGATGTAGAGAGGTCCTAGAGAGGATCATAGAGAAGGCCATGGAGGCTAGAGAGGTCCTAATTGGACCATAAAGACAATCATAGATAGTGCCTAGATAGGACTAGGAGACACAGCGACTGCTAGTGAGTATAGAAGGGATAAGAGGACAGAGATGACCATAGAGTGGTCCATAGTGAACACAGAGGGCCTAGAAGGGTGTAGAGATTGTCACAGTGAGGTTATAGAGGCCTAGAGAGGATCATAAAGTCAGCCATAGTGAGTGCCTAGATAGGTCCTAGAGAGCGCCTAGAGAGGTCCTAGGGAATACCATAGAGATAGCCATAGTGAGGGATTAGAGATGGCCTAGAGAGGACCATGAGAGACAGCCATATTGATGGCCTATAAAGATCCTTGATAGAGCCTAGAGAGGTCCTACAGAGGACCATAGGAACAGCCATAGTTAGGGCCAGGAAAGGGCCAAGATTGGACCATAGAGATGACAATAGTGAGGGCCTACAGAGGGCATAGATGGGACCATAGAGTTGGCCATAGTGAGGGCCTAGAGAGGGCCTAGATGGATCACAGAGACAGTTATAATGAGGTCCTAAGAGGGCCTAGAAAAGACCATAAGACGGCCATAGTGAGGGCCTAGAGAGGGCCTAGATAGAACCATAAAGATGGGCATAGTGAGGGCCTAGATGGGGCCTGAGAGGACCATAGTGATGGCCTTACTGAGTGCCTAGAGTGGGTCTAGAAAGGACCATAGAGACAGCCGTAGTGAGGGCCTAGAGACCGACTAGATAGGACTATAGAGAAAGGTTTAGAGAGTCCTAGAGTGGGCCTAGAAATGACCATAGACATGGTCATATAGAGGTCCTAGAGGGTGCCAAGATAGGACCATAGATACAGCCATAGAGAGGGCCTAGATTGGGCCAAGATGGGAACATAGAGAAGGCCATAGTGAGGGCCTTGAAGCTAGATGGGACCATAGAGATGATCATAGAGAGGGCCTAGTGAGGGTCACGATGGGACCATAGAGACTGCACAGTGAGGGCCTAGAGACGGTCTAGATGGGACAATTGAGATGGCCATAGTGAGGACCTAGAGGGGGCCAAGATGGGACCATAGAGATGGTCATAATGAGTGCCTAGAGAGGGCCTAGTTAGGACCATAGAGACTGGCATAGTGAGTGCCTGGAGAAGTCCTAGAAATGACTACAAGACAGCCATAGTGAGGGCAAAGAGAGGCATAGAGAGGATCATAGAGACGACCATAGTGTGGGTCTACAAAGGGCCTAGAAATGGCCTAGATTGGTCCTAGAGAGGTCCTATATCAGACCATAGAGACAGCCATAGTGAGGGCATAGAGAGATGCCTATGAGGAACATAGAAACAACCCTACATTGGGCCTAGAGTAGACATATGAGCTCCATAGAGACGACCATAGTGAGGGCCTAGAGAGGGCCTAGAGAGGACCATATAGATGTTCATAGTGAGGCCTAGAATGGCCTAGTTGGGATAATAGATTACTACCATACGTGAGGGCCTAGAAGGGCCTAGATGGGATCATAGAAATGTAATTGTGAGGACCTAGAGAGGGCATAGAGAGGACAATAGAGATGGGAAATAGTGAGAATCCCTAGAGGGTGCCTAGATGGGAACATAGATACCGCCATAGTGAATGGCCTAGAGAGGTCCTAGGTGGGACCATAGAGATGGCCATAATCAGGCCCTTGATAGGGCCTACAGAGGATCATAGAGACTGCCACAGTGAGGTCCTTGAGGGCACTAGAGAAGACCATTTAGACTTCCATAGTGAGGGCCTCGAGAAGGCCTAGGTGGGACCATAAACACGACCATATGTGGGCTAGAGAGGACCTAAAGAGGACCATATGACGGCTATAGTGACTCTATAGAGAGGGACTAGTGACTACCATATACACACCAGATAGTGGGCCTAGAGAGGGACTAGAGAGGGCCTAGAGAACTAGAGAGGACTAGGAGACAGCCATAGTGAGTGCCTCTAGACAGCATAGAGAGGATCATAGAGACGGCAAAAAGTGGCGGCCTAGAGGGTACCCATGAAGACCATTGGATACAATAGTGAGGACTTCTAGAGCCCTTACATGGCACTATAAAGACGGCTATATGAGGACCTAAGAGGGCCTACATGGGACCTTAAAGATGGCCATAGTGAGGGCCTAGAGAGTGTCTAGAGAAGACAATAGTGACGGCTATATTGAGGCTACAGAGAGGGAAGAGGATCATAGAAATGGTCATAGAGTGGGCATAGAGAGGGCTAGTGGGGGCCTAGAGAGAAACTAGAGAGGACCATAGATAAAGCCATAGTGAGTATCTGGAGATGGCCTAAAAAGGACCATAGAGACAGCGATAGTGAAGTCCAAGATAGAAACCTAGAAAACCCTTGTGAAAGCCTCATAGGCCTAGAGAGGACCATAGAGATGGCCATAGTGAGGTCTAGATAGACCTAGAATGACTATAAAGATGGCCATACTGAGGGCCTAGAGAGGGCCTAGAGAGTACCATAGAGACGGCCATCATGAAGACCTAGAGAAGGCCATAGAGGATCATTGAGATGGACATAGTGAGTGCTAAGAAGGCCTAGAGGACCATAGCAATGACCATAGTGAGTGCCTAGGGGAGGCCCCAGAAAGGACAATAGGGGACGGTCATAGTTTAGGGACTAGCGGTGCCTAGAGGGGACAGTATACACAGCCATATGTGGGCTTAGAGAAGGCCAAGGTGGGACCATAGAGATGGCCATAGTATGGACCTAGAGAGAGCTTAGAATGGACCATATAGACTGCCAGAATAAAGGGCATTGAGGGGGCCTAGAAGGACCATATAGATGGCCATAGTGAGGGCATATAGAGACGCCTAGAGAGGAATATAGAGAGGGCCATATTGATGGCCTACTTAAGGACTGCAGAGGACCTAGGGGTGGCCATAGTGATGGGCCTAGAGTGTGCCTAGAGAAGACCATTGGAGAATGCCATAGTTGAGGGCCTCGAGATGGCCTATGTGGAATCAAAGAGATGGCCATAGTGAAGACCTAGAGAGGGCTGTGATGGAACCATAAAGACGACCATAGTGAGGGCCTAGAGAGGGCCTAGTGAGGACCATAGAGACGGCCATAGAGTGGAGATAGAGAAAGTCTAGATAGGACCAAGAGAAGAACTAGAGAGGACAAGAGAGGCAGTCATTACTGTGTGCCTCTACACTGCCTAGAGAGGATTATAGAGACATCCAAAGTGAGGGCCTTGAGGGTTCCAAGAGAAGACCATTGAGACGACCATAGTGAAGCCCATGAGAGGGCCTAGGTGGGACCATAGAGATGGCAATTGTGATGGCCTAGAGAATACCAAGATGGGACCATATAGATTTCCATAATAAGGGCCAATAAAGGTCCTAGTTGGGACCATAGAGATGGCCACAATGAGGGCCTAGATAAGACATACAGAGCATAGAGGGGGCCAAGAGAGGCCCATAGCGAAGGTCATAATGAGTCCTTAGATAGGTCCTACCGATGACCCATAGAAAGGCCATAGTGAGGACCTAGAGGGTGCCTAGTGAAGACCATTGAGACTGCCATATGAGGACCTTGAGGAGCCTAGGTGGGCCATAGAGACGACCATAGTGAGGGCTGAGATGGGCCTAAGAGGACCATAGAGAGCCATAGTGAGGGTATAGAGAGGGACTAGTGAGGGACCATAGAGTTGATCATAGAGTTGTCATAAGAGAGTGCCTAGAGAGGAACTATAGAGGACCAGAGTGACAGCCATAGTGGATGCTCAGGCGCCTAGAGAGTATCATATAGACAGCCATAGTTAGGACCTGAGTGTGCCTAGAGAAACATTGAGACCGCCATAGTACAGCCTAGAGAGTGCCTGGAAAACTATGAGATGGCTATATGGGGTCTAGAGGGGCCTAAATGGGACCAGAAGATGGCCAAGTGAAGGCTAGTGAGGCGTACTTGGGACCATATATCGACCAAAGGAGGGCATAAAAGTCCTAGAAATACAATTTTGTGACCATAGTGAGGGCTATAGAAAGGCACAAGAAGAACCATAAGATGACCATGTTTAGTATAAAGAGGGCCTAGTTAGGAACTAGAATGGGCCATGAGAAACCATAGTGAGTGCCTGAAGTCACCTAGAGAGGACCTAGAGAAGGCAGTAGGAAGCCTATAAGGGCTAGACAGGGCCTAGAGAGGGCAATAGTGATGGCCATTTGAGTGATAGAGAGGGCCTAATGGAATATAGCATGGTAATAGTGAGGGCCAAGAGAGGCTAGATGGGACAATATAGAAGGCCAAGTGAGGGTATAGATTGGGTCTAGAGCATACCATAAAGACGGCAATAGTGAGGGCCTACAGGGTGCTTAGAGAGGACCATAGAGACAGCCATAGTGAGGTCTTATAGAGGACCTAGATGGGACCATAGAGATGACCATAGTGAGGGCCTAGAAGTGCCGAATGGGAACATAGAGATGACCAATTAGGGCCTAGAGTGGTCCTAGAGAGGAAATAGAGACAGATGTAGTGGGGACTAAGAGAGTGCCTAGATGGTACCATAGAGATGGTCATATTGAGGGCCTAGAGAGGCCTTGAGAGGACCATAGAGACAGCCATCGTGTAGGCCTAGAGAGGGCCTATAAGGACCATAGAGACTCCATAGTGGGGGCCTAGTGAGGATATAGAAGAGACATAGAGCCGCCAAAGTGAGGGCCAAAAAATGGCCGAGATTGGACCATAGCGCTGTCCTTAGTGATGACATAGAGAGTTCTTATAGAGGACCATAGAGATGTGAATATTGAGGGCAATAGAGGGGCCTAGAGAGAACCACAGAGATGTCCATAGAGTGGGCCTAGATAAGGCTTAGAGAAAGCATAAGCTGTCCTAGTGAGGCCACAGAGACAAACATAGTAAGGGCCTACAGAGGGCCTAGAGAGGACCATAGAAACGACCATAGAGAGGGACTAGATAGCACCTAACAGAGGCCTAGAGAGGTCCCTAGTGAGAATCACAAAAACAGCCCCTAGTGAGGGCCTCAAGACGGCTTAGAGAGGACCATAGAGATGGCCATAGGAGGGCCCTATAAATGGCCAGATAGGACCATTGTCACGGCCCATAGTGAGTGCCAAGTAGGTCTAGAGAGCACCATTGAATGGCCATACTGAGGGCCTAGTGTGGGCCTAGAGTGTACCATACAGACAGGCGTAACAGGGAGTAGATAGAGTCATAATAGACGACCATAATGAGGGCCTAGTAGGGCCCTCGATGTGACCATAGAGTTGGCCATAGTGAGGGCCTGGAGGTGCCCTAGAGAGGACCATAGAGACTACAATAGTGGGGCCTAGAAGGGGCTTAGATAGCATGATAGAGACAGCCATATATAAGGGCCTAGAAGGGCCTAGAGAGGAACCATAGAGACAGCAATAGTGAGGTCTTAGAGAAGACCTAGATGGGACCATAGAGATGGCCATAGTGTTGGCATAGAGAGGGCCTGAAAGGCACCATAGAGACATACATTTTGAGGGCCTAATAGGGCCTCAAAGAGCCATGGAGAAGGCCATAGGAAGGCCTTGAGAGGGCTAGAGAACATAAATACGTCATAGGAGGGCCTAAACGGGGCCTAAAAGCAACAAGAGACAGCCAATAAGGGCCTTGAAGGGCCTAGAGAGGACCATAAAACAGCAATTGAGGTCCTTGAGAGGACCAAATGGGACCAAGAGACAGCCATTGGAAGGCCTGAAGGGCCGAAAAGGACCATAGAGTTGGCCATACTGAGGCATAGAGAGAACCAAAGGGACCTAGGAGGGGCTACTAAGGGCCAGAAGGGACAGGGAGGTCATGAAACACAAAGTGAGTTCTTAGAGAGTACATAGTGGGACCATAGAATGGCCAATGATGGCAAGAGAGGGCGAGATGGGACCATAGCGTCGGTCATAGATTGTCCTAGAAAGTGCCTAGGAAGACCATGGGACAGCCATAGTGAAGGGAAGAGAGGACCTAGATGTACCATAAAGACGCCATAGTGTGACCTACAAAGGCCTTTTAAACCATGGATATGTTCCAGTGTTGGCCAAGAGGGCCTAGTAGACCATTGGACGGACCATATTGGGTCTTTGAGAGGGCATAGAGAAGGTCTAAGTGTTTCCTAGAGAGGCTAAGAGACTGTCATATTAGGGCCTAAGAGGGCGCCAGAGGGCCTAGAGGCTATAGAAGACAACAAAAAGGCCATAATGAGGGCCGAAAGGACAGAGAGAGAAAAATAGACACAACGATAGAGAGGCCTAAGGGACCTATTAGCACCATGGGCCAAGTGAGTGCCTAAGAGGCGAAAATAGGCTAATTTCGGCCAATTAGACATAGGAGGCCAGTCTGATCAAGCAAAGTCTTTTGAGGGCCAGGAGGGACTATAGAAGCCAAAGACGGTAATAGGAGGGACTGAAGATGCCTAAAGTGGACCATACAACGCCCCTAGAGGGCTAGAGGGGTCTAATGGACCATTGAGATGGCCAAAGTGAGGGCCTAACGGTCCAAGATAACCATGGAGCGCCATAATGAACCAGATAGGGCTAGATGGACCATAAGCCGACCTAGTGGAGGGCAAGAGAGGGCCTGAGAGGACCATAGAGATGACAAAAAAGGTGGCTAGTTGGAGCCTAGACACAACACAGAGACTGCCATAGTGTGACCTAAGAGGGCCTTGAAGAAGCCACAATTACGGCAAGTGAGCATTGATGGGGCCATATAGACAGCCTAGTGAGGGCATAAATGCATAGTGAATCATAGAGATGGCATAGTGACGGCCAAGAGAACCATAAGACATAATAGTTAGGGCATAGAGGTTTCATAGAGAGGACCATAGATACGGACCTAGTGAGGCCTAGAGAGGGCCTAGATATGACCTTAGAGATTGACCAAGTGAGGTCTAGAGAGGGCCAGATAGGGCCTAGAAACTTCTATAGAGGACCATGGGAAGGGGGGTGGGGGGGGGGGGGGGGGGAAACCCCCCCCCCCCCCCAAAAGGGCATAGTGGGGCAAGAGGACCTAAGGGTCAATTAGGGCTAAGGGCCAAGGGCACATAGGTGTAGGAGGGCAAGGAGCCAGAAAGGCCAAGAAAGACCATAGTGGTCAAGGAGGCTAGAGAGGCCTTTGGGACCAAAGGCGGAATAATGAGGGCTAGAGGGCAAAGACCCATAGATAGGCATAGTTAGGGCCTAAGAAGGCCTAAAAACCATTTGGTTGGCATGGAGTGCTAGGGAGCCTAGAAACCATGGAAAGGACAAGTGAGGGCCACAGAGGCCTAGAGTTGAAAAATTAAAATTGTGGGCAAAGAGATGGCATAGAGGGCCAAGAGGTCCATAGAGAACAAAAGAACAGCATAGTTGGGCCTAGATGGAAAGAGGGGATAATGGGCCTAGAGGGAGCCTAGAGAACCTCAAAGAGATGTTCATTTTGGCTCCAGATTTCCTAGAGCAACCATAAAAAAACCATAATGAGGGGATAGAGAGGTCCCCAGATAACCATTCGAAGCCAAGTGAGTGCCTAGAAAGCCTAGACGGACATAGAGAGGCATAGGGAGGGCCTAGGAAAGGGGCCCCAATGAACCATAGAAACTGCCATATGAGGGCCTAGAGAGGACCTAAAGAGGACCCATAGAGACGAAATTTAGGGACTGATTGTGTCCTAGAGAGGACCATACATACGGTCATAGTGAGGGCCTAGGAGGGGGCCCAGAAAGACAATTGAGTCGGCCATACTGAGTGCTAGAAGGGCCTAAGAAGCCATGGGAGCGACCAAATGAGGGCATTGAGAGGACATAGTGAGGGCAAAGATAAGTCCTAAGAGAACATAGAACAGCCATTGTTTGGGGGTAGAGAGGGCATAGAGAGGGCCTAGAAAGTCCAATGAGGACCATAAGACAGCCATAGTGAGGGCCAGAGTGGGCCTAAATGAGGAGCAAGGAGCATCTATAGTGGGCTAGTGGTTCTAGAGAGACCATATAAACACCATAGTTAAGGCCCTAACATGGCCTAGAGAGGGGGCCATAGAGATGGCCATAAAGAGGGTCTACAGGTGGCCTAGGGGAGGACCATAGAGACAACCCAGTAAGGGCCTAGAGGGCCTAGGAGGACCATCAAAAACACCAAGTGAGGGCTAGAGAAGCCAAGAGGACTATACAATGGTCCCAAATGGGACAGTGAGGCCTAAGGGACCACATGGAGCCATACTGAGGGCCAGAGAAGGCTTAAGAGGACCATAGTGACGGCCATAGTGAGGCCTAGATAGGGTTTAGATGGCATCATAAAGATGACCATTGTGTGGGCCTAGAAAGGACAATAGAGATGGCCAAAGTTAGGGCCTAGAGAGGAACTAGACAGGACCACAGAAACAGTTATAGTGTATACCTGGAGACGGTTTAGAAAGGACCATAGAGAGGCCATAGTGAAGGCCTAGAGAGGACCATAGAGATGGCCAAAGTGAATTCCTATATAGGGCCTAGAGAGGACCATAGAGATGGCCATAGTGTGTACATAGATAGGGCTTAGAGTGGATCATAGACACAGCCATAGTGAGGGCCTAGAGCAGACCATAGAGATGTCCATAGTGTGGGCTATAAAGAAGGACTAGTGAGGACCATAGAGTCGACCATAGATATGAAGGCATAGAGAGAGCTTAGAGAGGGCATAGAGAGGACTTAAAAGACCAGAGAGAAAGCCATAGAGAGTGTCTCTAGACAGCCTCATAGAGGATCATAGACATGGCTATAGTGAGGTCTAGAGGGTGCCTAGAGAAGACCATTGAGACGGCCAATTGAGGGCCTAGAGTGGGCCTAGAGAGAGGGGCCTAGAGAGGTCCTAGAGAGGACCATAGAGACAGCCTAGTGAGGGCCTAGAGATGACAATAGAGATGTGACAGACATGGCCTAAAGAGGGCCTAGATAGGACTTAGATACAGACAATAGTGAAGGCCTAGAGAGGGCCTAGAGTGGACCACAGAGAGACATTAGTGAGGGCCTAGAAAGGGCCTATATAGGACGATAGATACTGCCATACTGAATCCCTAGAGAGGGTCTAGAAAAGACCATAGAGACAGGCCATATGAGGGCCTAGGGAGGGACTAGAGGGAGCCTAGACACGTCCTAGAGAGGACCGTAAAGACTGCCATAGTGAGGGCTTGGGATGGCCTAGAGAGGACCATAGAGATGACCAAACTGAGGGCCTTGAGGGTGCCTACATAGGATCATATATATGGCCATAGTGAGGCCTAGTGAGGGCCCAGATGTGACCATTGAGACAGTCATAGTGAGGGCCTAGAGAGGGACTAGAGAAGCCCATGGATACGGCCACAGTAGGGCCTGAGAGAGGCCTAGTTAGCACCATAGAGACGACCATAGTAAGGGCCTAGAGATGGCCTATAGAAGACCATAGAGACGGCCATATTGAGGTTCTAGGAAGGGCATAGTGAGGGCCTAGAGAGGTCCTATAGATAGCCATAGTGAGGGCCTAGAGGGAACATACAGAGGGCCTAGAAAGGTCCTATAGAGGACCATAGAGACGGATACAGTAAGGGACTAGATAGGGCATAGAGAGGACAAAAGAGAAGAGATACCAGGGTATAGATGGAGCCTAGATAGCACCATAGATACTGCCATTGTGAGGGCCTGAGAGGGCCTAGAAATGACCATAGAGACATTAATAGATAGGGCCTAGAATGTGCCTAGAGAGGACCATAGGTATGACATAGAGAGGGCCTAGAGAGGGCCTAGAAAAGACCATAGAGATGGCCATAGTGAGGGAATATAGAGGGCCTAGAGAGAGCCTAGAAGGGTCCTAGAGAGGACCATAGAGACAGCCAGAGTGAGGGCCTAGAGATGGCCTATATAAGACCATAGAGAAGGCCATATTGAGGTTCTAGGGAGGGCATGTGAGGCCTAGAGAGGTCCTATAAAGGACCAAAACCAGGCCATATTGAAGGGCATGAGAGAGCATAGGATGGGACCATATAAGACGGACATAGTGAGGGCCTAGAAGGCCAAGTTGGGAACATATAGATGGTCATAGTGAGGGCATGAGAGGGCCAAGATGAGACTAGAGAGACGTCCATAGTGAGGGCCTAGAAGGGCCTGTAGAGGATCATAGAGTCGGTAATAGTGAGGGTGTAGAAGGTGCCTAGAGAGGACCATAGATACGGCCATATTGAGGTCCTAGAGAGGTCCTAGATAGGACCATAGATAAGACCAGAGTGAGGGCCTAGAGAGGGATTAGAGAGGTGCTAGAGAGGACCATACAGTTAGCCATAGTGAGTACCTAGAGAGGGCGTAGAGAGGGCCTAGAGAGGTCCTAGAGAGGACCGTAGATACGGCCAAGTGATGTCTAGAGAAGGCATAGAGAGGACAAAAGAGACGATGATACTAGGGATAGAGGGAGCCTAGATTGCACCATAAAGACTGCCAGAGTGAAGGACTAGAGAGAGCCCAGAGAGGACCTTGATGGAGGGCAGTTAGTTCTTAGAGGGTACCTAGAGGGGACCATCGGTACGGCCATAGTGAGGGCCTAGAGAGGCCAAAAAAGACAATAGAGATGGACATAGTGAGGATTAGAGAGAGCCCAGAGTTACCATAGAGACTACCATAGTGAGGCCTAGGGGCCTAGAGAGAGCCTAGAGAGGTCCTAGAGAAGACCATAGGGACAGCCATATTGAGGGCCTAGAGAGGGCCTAGATAGGTACTATAGAGGACCAAAAAAGGACCATAGTGAGGTCATAGAGAGGGCCTAAATGGGACCATATAGACGGCCTTAGTGAGGGCCTAGGAGGGCCTAGTTGGGAACATAGAGATGGTTATAGTGATGGCTTAGAGAGGGCCGAGATGGGACCATAGAGAAGTCCATAGAGGACCAGAGAGATGGCAATAGTGAATGCCTAGAAGGTGCCTTGAGAGGACCTATAGATAGGGCCATAGTGAGGGCCTAGAGAGGGTCTAGCAAGTAATCATTGAGATGGCCATAGTGAGGGTCTAGATAGGGCCTATGGAATACCTTGGAAATGACCATAGTGAGGGCCTAGAGAGGTCCTAGAGAGGACAATAGATATTACCATAATGAAGGCCTAGAGAGGGGCTAGAGTGGGCCTATAGAGGGACAAGTGAGGACCTAGAGACGGCCATAGTGAGAGCATAGAGAGTGCCTAGAAAAAACCTAGAGACGACACTACAGTGGGCCTATACAAGGCCTAGAGAGCACCATAGAGACAGCCATATGATTGCCTAGTGAGGGCCTAGAGAGGACCATATTGATGGCAATATGACGGCATAGAGAGGACCTAGGTAGGACCATAGAGACAGCCATAGTTAGGGCCTCTTAGGTCCTTGATGGGACCATAGGGATGGCCATATTGAGGACCTTTATAGGTCCGTGATAGGACCATAGAGATGGTCATAGTGAGAGCATAGAAAGTGCCTAGAAAGGACCATAGAGACGACCATACAGTAATCCTGAGGGGCCTAGAGAGCACCATAGAGATAGCCATAGTGATGGAATAGAGAGAGCCTAGGTAGGATCATAGAGAGGCCATAGTGAGGGCCTAGAGGAGCCTAGATGGGACCATAGAGACAGCCATATTGAAGGCCTAGATAAAACCGAGACAGGCCATAGAGACGGCCATAGTGAGTGTCTATGAGGGCCTAGAAAGGACCATAGAGATAGTAAGAGTGAGGGAATACAAAGGGCCTTGAGAGGACCATAGAGATGGCCTAGGTGTGGCCTAGATGGGCCTTGAGAGGACTATAGAGGCCATACTGTGGGCCTAGAGGGTTCCTAGGCAGAACCATAGAAAGGGCCATAGTGAGGCCTAGAGAGGATCTGTGATGACCAGAGAGACTGTATAGTGAGGGCATAGAGGGGGCATAGAGAGGACCATTGAGACCATAGTGAATGTCTAGAGAGGGCCTACAGAGTACCATAAGACAGCCATAAAGAGGTTCTAGAGTGTTCTTAGAGAGGACCATGACTGGCCATAGTGAGGGCATAGAGGGGGCCTAGATAGAACATACAGACGGCTATAGTAAGAGTCTAGAGCAGCCTAAAGAGGACCATATATATGGCCATGGTGAGGGCCTAGAGGAAAGGGCCTAGGACTAGGACCTAAGAGGACTAGAGCAGCCATAGTGAGGGCCTAGAGAGGGCCTAGATGGAAAATAGAGATGCACATAGTGAGGGCCTACAAAGAACTAGATGGAACCATACAGACATCCATAGTGAGGACCATGAAAGGGCATAGACAGGGCCATAGACATGCCATAGTGAGGGCCTAGATAGGACATGTGTTTGACCATAGAGACGGCAATAGTGAGTGCCTCAAGAGTGCCTAGAGAGGAATATAGAGACGAACATAGTGAGGGCATAGAGAGGGGCTAGAGGGGACAATAGAGACTGCCATAGGTGGGTTGTGCAAGAGGCCTAGAGATGGAACCATAGAGACAGCCATACGTGAGGGCCTAGAGAGGGCCTAGAGAGGACCATAGAGACAGCCACAGTGAGGACCTAGAGGGGCTTTGAAGGGATCATAGAGATGACCCTACAGTGGCCCTAGAGGGGCCTAGAGAGCATCATAAAGACAGCCATAGTGAGGGCCTAAGAGGGCCTAGACGAAGGGCATAATACGGCCATATAGAGTGCCTAGAGAGGGCTTAGAAAAGACCTTGCAAGACGGCCACAATGAGGGCCTAGAGAGGTCCTAGAGAGGACCATAGACACAGCCATAGTGAGGGCCTAGTGAGGGCATAGAGAGGGCCTACAGAAGTCCTATAGAAGACCATAGAGATGGCCAATAGTGAGGGCATAGAGAGTGCCTAGAAAGGACATAGAGACAAACCCTACAGTGGGTCTAGAGTGGGCCTAGAGAGCACCATAGAGACAGCAGTAGTGAAAGGCCTAGAGAGGGCCTAGAAAGGACATAGAGAGGGCCTGGTGAGGGCATAGAGAGGAGTAGGTGGACATAGAGACGGCCATAGTCATGGCAATAGAAGGGCCTAATGGGACCATAGAGACAGCAATATTGAGGGCCTAGATAGGGCTGAGATGGGACATAGATACAGCCATTGTGAGTGCTAGAGAGGTCCTAGAGAGGACTTTAGAGATGGTAATAGTGAGGCATAGAGGTGCCTAGAGAGGACAATATTACGGCCAAGTGAGGGCCTAGAGTGGGCTAGATGTGACCATTGACTTGGCCATAGTGAGGGCTTGAGAGGGCCAATAATAGACCATAGAGATGGGCATAGTGAGGCCTAGATAGGCCTAGAAGAACCATAGGAGACAGCCTAGTGAGTGCATAGAGTGGGCCTAAAAGGACATAGAGACGCCATAGTGAGGCCAGATAGACTGAGACGATCAAAATGCAAGTGGGAGCTCAAGAGACCT
>JAJTUV010004886.1:0-13653 GCA_021653895.1 Mastomys natalensis
TTTTTTTCTTTTTTACCCCCAGTATGTAAGCTGTATTAGACAGACTTGAGGCTCAGAGGAGACAGCCACTAAAGCCTCAGAGGGGCCAGAATTACTGCAGTGTTTGGAATAAAGGAACAGGCTTTCTTTGGAAGTGAAACTAATCCTTAAAATTCCGACCCACAATGGTTTAGCACCATGAGGAGACTTCATCTGGGACAGGAAGACGAGTGTTGTGGTAATGAGCAGTATGCCTGCTACAGGATTTTATTTTCTTGCTATGTAACTAACTTGTAAATTTGCTACATAAATCCTGTTAGGAAAAAGAAGTCTTTCAAGCTGCATGTTAACCTCTAGGTTCTATAAGAAAACTTCATTTTTTAAGTGACTACAATTTCAAATAAAATACAGGGAACAGAAACTAAAGGGAAGAAAGAAAGGATTGCAGCAATAAAGATGTTTTCACTCATTGTAGCCAATTTCTTTGTTTCTCAGCCAATCGGAGGGGAAGAAATCATCGTACGAATCCAAAACGATGACGATCCGAATAATGTTTGTATTTGGGATATTTTTGTTCTTGCATGTTAATGTGTACCCAAAGTTCTGTGCGAAAAGTCGTCATCCCTTGTTACCAAACGATGAAGCCTTCTCACAAAGGCAGGGAAGAACACCGACAGGCTAAAACCAGTTCACTTTTCTCCGGCCTTTCTCAGAACACCGCCTGGTCAACACCCAGCAGACAGCATCTTCTTTAGAGGAGGCTAAGCGAGCAGAACAGTGATCTCACTCTTCTCTCACAAACATTTCCATCTCTTCAGAGGCAAAGGAGTCAACAGACTGGAGAAGTCAACGGGAAACTGACTCAACAGGGAGGGAGGACACAGAGAGTAAAGGTGAAAAAGCAAGATTCGCTCCAGGTATTTCGTGACACAAGTGGACACGTCACAGGGTACTGATGAGCGGAACCGCGAATTTCATTTCCAGACATCCGCGTCTCTCCTCCGGCATCCCTGTGGGCTACTTTCGTGCTCAACACAGGCTTTAACGAGCAAGAACACGTGTACAATAAACCTTAGCTGTTTGACATTCAATTTCAACTCGGCTTTTAAAATGGCATTAATGGTAACCAATCCATTCCCCCGTCCCACCCCGCCCCACCCCTTCACTTAAGTTCCTTTTGGATTTCGTTTGTAAGTTTTACCACTTAAAAATGAGGAATTCATTGATTATAGAATCTTGGAGTTAGCATGCAATTTCAAAATGCCTTTGTGGCTGACATTTACATATCTTGCTCATTCCAGTTCTCATTTACATACTTATGCGTTATAATAGAAAGAATTTATATTTTTTTCCACTAGAAATTAGAATATCCTGAGGCCCCTGCATCTGATCATATGCCACTTCTTTCCGTCTAAGCTGCTGTTTATAAATTACTTTGTTACTTTCTCCGAAGCTGGAATGAGGTTCAGTGTGATTCATAATTGTGTTTGCAGAACCTTCAATGTGTGAGAAATCTTCACAAGATTCTGAGGGACACTGGCGGAGGGGAGGGGATTTGTGACTAGGAACTGGGGCTTTAGATACGGTATGTATGTGCTGTCCCACTGAGCTGTTCCTCATGCCCCCAAACCTAAACTTCCCCATCAACTGACAATAGATTTCCTATACTCTGTTGCTAATTGTGATGGTGACTGCATCTGTCTGCCTTTATAATGCTTCTTGCCTTCAAGCTGCAGGAGCTGTGGTTTGGGCGGGGCAGGTGCGTATGTATGTGTGTGTGAGGGGGTGGGGGATGGGACAGTGGTGTAGGAGTGTTGTGATCCCATGAGGCCAGTATGTTTCCCAAGCTAAAGTTCATGATTCAATCTAACAGAGATGACATTTTAAAGAAACAGCTTGGTACCATGTCCTGTGACGCGCGCGCGTGTGCGTGTGCGTGTGCGTGTGCGTGTGTGTGTGTGTGTGTGTGTTTCTCCTGTAAACCCTTTTCTTCTTTTATGAGACTTACATATGTGCTGAGAGAGAAGCAGGAAGGAAAGGTCTCCAGGGACAACCCCTCCACTCCCAGTGCACCTAGTGTCCTGGGTATTGTCACTGCCCCTTCTACGCCCAAAGAGAATTTAACCTGCAAGGGAGGGTTGTGAAACTCGTCAGAAAACTAAAACAAACAATCAAGCAAACAAACCACACACACAAAACAAAGCAAACCGGGCTTCTGTGGTACATAAGGCTTTCAGTCCTTGTGAGGGTAAGACTTCAAGCGCTCATAGGCAGAGAGGATTTTTACAAAACATGTCTGCAAATTACGCGAGCATACAACAAGATGCAAAAGTATCTAGGATGTGAAACAGGAGATTTAACCAAGTAACCTCCTGTTACTCATGGGACATGGCCAGCTGTAACTGCCAGCTATTTCAGTGTCCTGGTTTGCATGCTTTTTGGTTGGTCTCTGTCCCGGACTGTCCAGACTAACGGTGAACGAAAGCGGTAACCATAAACCCAGTGCGGCTCCAGGAGATCCACGGCGGATCCAGGAGACCCGCTGCTTCTAGCTGTGCCTCATTACTGTGTCAGTGTCAGGACATGGCTCCAAATTCTCTTCAGTCATGAAATTATATTGGGCTATCACTCGAGCACATGGCCAGCCACGGAGGGGGCGGGACACGTCTCAGCCAAATGGTACTAACACAAAGTTTCTCCTCTAAAGTCTTTCACCACAAAGCTCTCCATTACCAACGTCTAACTTCTAAAGCTTTAAGAAATGTACTTAGATTGTCCTCAGTGGCGGCTCTTGTCGTCAACAGCCTTTTTGTCTTGTCTTGCTAATCTCTGTAGTGTGGGCTCTGGATAGAGGGTCAGGTTTCAGGAGAACATGTGTTTCACTGTATGGAAATGTGCCCTGGTCTGCAGAGTAAACAGCAGTATCCGAGGAGGGAGACACAAGCCACTGATTACTATCAAAGAGTGCTGGAGCTGTAAACAGTAATTGAGCATCTTTTGAGAAAAGGTAGACAGGCTTTAAGGCAATGTCTTTGGTTGTCTTTAGCCCCTGTCTATCTACATTCACCAGGCCAGGATCATATATCAGTCTCTCCAGTTCAAAAGGGGTTTTTATTTCTTGATCTGTTATTTGCCATTCTGAGGATGGATCCCAGGTTTGCACTGCTGGGCCAGAGTGCTACTACCATTGAGCCACTGATATACATCTCGGGCCAGGTTCTTTCAATTTCCTATCTTTTTTTTTTTTGGTTGGGAAAAGAAAACGAGTCAAATTATTCTCACTATTCTCTTACAATTGTAGCAAACAAACACTAATAAAATAACAAGTTTCCTTTTTTTTTTTTTTTTAAAAAAAAACTCTTTAGGCAATACAAAAAAGTAAAGGGTCCAGCATCACAGAAATCAGACTTACCTCTAATTAAATGATCCTTACAAAACCAAAGCCGTGGCACAAGAATGTTCTATAGTGGTTTACGTTATAGAAGGAGTTAAGAAGCAAAGCTGGATCAGTCTATTCTTCATGCTGTGGCCGGCAGCAGTGTACACTGAGGCAAGCAGCATGAATTGCAACAAGGCAGCACAAATCCAGGCACCTGTGGACTCCTGCTCCCAGATTTTTTTTTTTTTTTTTTTTGTCACAAAAAATCCTGCTGTTTTTGTTGTTGTTGTTTAATCCTTTCTCCAGTGGAGTTAGGGACGAGTCCCCAACCACTTCTTGCATGGAGTCAGTGATGACTCTGGTCTTGAGGATGCAGTCGACCTCTAGATAACTACAGCTGGGTCAACTAGAGCCTGCAGACTCCGGAAGCTTCTTTATGCTTTATGCATGTGGACAGGTGTGCATACATTTTGTGCTTTCCCGAGGAATGACTTATTTTCCATAACTTACCCTGAACACAGGTCTGATATCTTATTAAAAATCTACAAATTCAGTGATCTAATTTGCAATCTTTAGCTCAAAAAAGTATATTTATTTATAGATGAATAAATGAATTTTAAAAAGTTCTCTGTCTTAGGTGGTAGGAAGATATATTTTTAAATCTCCACAAAATAGAATAAAGAAAAATTCAATGTAATAATGTCTGTTAAATTACACATTCACTTCTAAAGAGTTTTCAAACTTTGAGTAAAATTTAAAGTGCCCCTGGAGATAATAGTTAAAAGATCTGTTACTCTCTATAAGTATATGTGTGAATTTCCTGTTAATATTTTTATTAGTATGTACTCATCGTGCAAAATGATGGATTACTTATATTTTCATGATTGTGTTTCGTGAGCTTTGATTTCATTTACTCTGGCCCTCTCCTGCCCCTGTCCTGCTCTGACTTGCCCGCTTCTGGGGTCTTCTTGAGTCTTAATGCCACATGTAATAGGATACTTATTTTAATATATATTTTGTGAATTATGAGACTCTAAGACTATAAAGTTTTATTAATAAATCAGGAATACATCTGCATTTGAAATTATTTAATGTGGCCACTGCAGTAATTTATTTTATTTAAAGGAATATAGAAAATCATTTATATAAGTATTTTATCTCACTGTCCTATTTCAAATTTTACAAAAGGAATTAAGAATTAGGAAAAAGTCATTATATATTAAAGTTTCAATTTTAAATCCAGTTAAAAGCAGAGCGATGCTTAAATAGCAATATCTGTGATTAAACAACTGCTGAAGGAAATTCTCACCCAGCACAGACCTTGGAGGACTCTGTTGTTACTAATATATAGTTTGTGTTTTTTACTTTAATTTCTGTTTTATTTGGTTTTAGTTCCACAAGTTTTAGTAAAATTTTGATCCTTTGTTTATTTTATTTTTAAAGACAGTAATGAAGTCATGAAAGGGCGGTCAGGAGTTTGTGTTTTTTTACAGGAATAAAGCGAAAGGCTTTTAAGGTTTCCTTGTGAAAAATGAAAAGTATTAAGAAAGTATTTGGACAGGGTTCTAATAGGAGCTTTGGGACCAGACTGAAAGTCTATAATTTCTAGAAAAATAGTAGGACACTTAAATGTAGTAACATAAATTAAATTTTAGTTACATTTGATATTAATTAGTAGTCGTGCGCTGTTTTAAGATTAAAATGCTCCAAGGGATTCATTTAAAAGACACTCTCTCAATCAACCACCAGGGGTCGCAAGAGGACACACAATGCCTAGATAGATTGACTTCCTTTCTGAGCTAGCCAGCTGTCTACACCACCTACCACAGCCAAACAATCTTCATGATCCTAAAGATAAGAGGAAGATCGCATTTTTCAAAGTAGAAAACATGAAGTTTGAACTTGGATTGCAAAATTATCTAGATTACTGAAATAAAAAGGTTTGAGATTTGAAAAAAACACCTTTGAAAATGGATTTTTGTTTTTTGTTTGTTGGGTTTTTTTTTTTGTTTTTTTTCAAGACAGGGTTTCTCTGTATAGCCCGACTGTCCGGAATTCACACTTTAGGAAGTTATTTAAAAAAAAAACAGTTGTTAATTAGTAACAAAGAGCCAGATAATGTAAGATTCTGTGTACATGAATGTCCTGTCCCTTTGGCAGTACAAATGAATTAGTGATTGCCTAGGGCTGGGGGTAGCATTGAGTGGGAGTTGGCGTGATGGTTAAGGTGACTGTAGTGTCCCTTTAGGATACAAGACTATCGTTAAATAGATTATGACAATGGCTGTATCGTGGTAGACATGCTAAAAGCCGTCGAATTGTATACTTCAAATGAATGAACCTTGTTTCACAAATCATAGGGACATAAAACCATTCAAACAAAGGCTTAAAACTATAGCATTGTATGAATATGAATGTAGAAATTTCCAGATTTATTTTCATGGGGTTTGGATAATCAGTTATGATGTATTTTATGATTTAAATTTCACTGAAATAAATATGAATTGATTTTTGTTATTTCAAGTGAGAGTTGTTGGCGTTTGGGTAGAGCAGCTCCTGGGATAGGAGGACACAGTGCCAGGGCCCTAAGCCCAGCTCCAAGAGTTCCCTTCCCCCACACTTCATCTTCCTCCAGGACAGGACTTGACCACTCCGGTGACTTTTAGTTCTATAGCACTTCTGGAACCTTCTTCTACTGCATCTATGTGACCTCCTTCATGTTTAGGAACCTTCTCAAGCGCCTCCAGCCAGCCCTGTTCCATATTTGCACATTTCTTGAGTGAGGCGAAGAGTCAGCCTTATGGTCTGAGGTTGTTAAGTCTGCTTTGGAAGCAGATGTTGGAACCTTCTGCTAAATTAGTTGCATTTGGAAGCTTGAATAAAACATTACTTATATTTAAAATTTTTAATACATTTAGTTTATTTCATTAAAATGCATAATGAAAATTATAAGAATTTCCAAAATTGGAATTTCATATGTAATAAGTGATCTAGCAAGCAGTCGCGTTCAATTATAGTTAATAAATATACAGCTCACCTATGCCCCTCTACTTTTAACTCGGCATTTTAAAATGTGGAAAGTGGTGATACACATTTTTTAGATATATGAATATTTTCAGAGAAATTGTGTTTCGAATCAGAAAGAAATAGTGCACACTGATTGACTCCATACTTGCTCTCAGCTTTTTAATTTTTTTTTTTTTGGCGAGGAATGATCTTTCGGGGCTCACTTGAGTTCTCTCATTTCACTGGCTTAGTTATTAATTACATAGCCCCAAAGCATGATGGTGTTCTTGTCTCATCTACACAAACACCTTTAAAGGCACTGGAACAAGTCTGTCTGTGGTCCTTTCCTGATATAAGAAGCTGTGACCGTCATGGTGTAAGCCTATATGGCCTTGCGCTGGTGGGGAAGTGGCTTCGCCTTCCTTAAGGCCTTTTTCCTGTTTCAGAAGCAAGTATTTTTGTGCTTTCCAGTCCTCCAGTTCTCCAGGATTTGTTATCTCCATCCCTCTCTCATTGTGAGGTTGCCTCCCATCACATCCGAAAGGGCTGGAAGGAGGTAAAGCTTCCTAAAGTCGCCAGGTCAGAAGAGCTGCCTCTGGTCATGCCATTCATTAATGAATACTTCCTATGGCAATGGACTTACTTGCCAGCCTCTCTATTCCTGTCTTAATGAATTTTTAGAGTATAAAATATTGGGCTTCATATGTCATTTTTTTTTACATGGACATCATTCTACTTTGCTTATATGCACACTCCATTCCTTTCTCTCTGCCCCCTTCATCCTCTTACAGGCCCTCTTTCTCCCTCCAAGTGGTTCCCTTCTGCTTCTATTATATGTAGACAGACAGATGGATGATAGATGATAGCTAAACTCCCTGTATGAGATACACAAGAATCACTTTTTCCCTCATCACCTTCTCCTTTTACGCCCCTCTTGGTCCTTTTGCTTCTCTCAAGTAATTCCCTCTTCTTACCTTTTAAATTAATTTTTCTTTATTCCTGAGAGTTTCATACATATATGCAATATGATACACACAACACACACACACACACAGTTTCTTCCTCTCAATCTCCCATATCTCCTACAACACAGTCCCTCCCAACTTCCTGTTGTTTTATGATTATTTTTTCATACTCCACTAAGTCCAGTTAGTACTGCTTACATGTGCATGGGTGTAGGGCATCCCCTAGAGCATGGGAAGCCTCCCAGTGGCCACATCCTCAAGAAAGAATGATTGTTCTCCTCAGTAGCTATGCACCACCAATAGCTCCTCAGTAAGTGGTGGGGCCTGCACCTTGCCTACCCCTTCTACACAGGGAGTTTGGTAGGCTTGTTCCTGTGTGCGGAACCACAGCTGCTGTGACTAAAAAGTGTGGTAGCCATGTTGTATTGTTGTGTCTGGAAAACAGCACTTTATAATATCCCTCCCCATTCTCGGGCTCTTACATTCTTTCAGACTCCTTCCTGTGATATTCCCTGAGCCTTGACAGGATGTGTGGGGTATGTGTAATTAGAAGAAGAAGAAGAAAAGGAAGAGGAGGAGGAGGAGGAGAGGAGAGGAGGGAGGAGGAGGAGGAAGAGGAGGAAGAGGAAGAGGAAGAGGAAGAAGAAGAAGAAGAAGAAGAAGAAGAAGAAGAAGAAGAAGAAGAAGAAGAAGAAAACGAAGAGAAGGAGGATGGAGTCAAAAGGGGGAGGGGAAGGGAGAAGAGGAAGAGGGGAGAAGAAAAGAAGAAGAGGAAGAAGAGGAGGAGGTAGAAGAGGTGGAGGAGAAGGGAGGAGGAAGAGGAGGAGGAAGAGGAAGAAGAGGAGGAAGAGGAGGAGGGGGAGGAGGAAGAAGAGAAGGAAGAAGAAGGAAGAAGAAGAAAAAGAAGAGGAGAGGAGGAAGAGGAAGAGGAGGAAGAGGAGGAGGGGGAGGAGATACCCCATGGGTGGTCAGTCTCTTACTTTCATTCATTGGACCATTTATGCAGCTTTCCACTTACTGCAGTCCATTGCTAAAAGAAGCACCTCTGGTCAAGGCTGAGAGTAGCCCAGGTCTACAGTATAGACGTAAGTATTTAGAAGTCAATTTGACTGCATTATCACGTAGGAAAACAAAAACAAAAAAACACCAAAAAAAACAACAACAAGAAAAATCAACCAACCAACCAACCAACCAACCAACCAACAAACAAACAAACAAACAAAGACCCATAGCAGGTTCTGCTCTGGTGCCTGTAACTCATTCACCATGGGCTTTTGACCACGATCACTGTAACAGGCATAAACTTTCCTCCTGTGGAGCAGGACCTTGGTTTCAATTAGAAAGTAATTAGTTAGCCCATAAGAGTTAGTACCAGTGGGCCTGGCTTGCCTGGCAGGTCAGTGCTATAATGCAGGGCAAGTGCTGGGAAAGGCCACTGATGTCCTCAGCGCCTGCATCACACCTGCTGCTGCTATGGAAGTTATCCAGCAGGAAGTTCCTGCTAAGTTTGGGTTGATTTTTCTATGTACTTCATGCAAAGTGAGTGGTGTTAGAAAAAAGGTTTATCATTTATGTGGTGGTCTTTTGGTGTGTTTTCTGTCTCCTTGATCAATACCTCCTAGGGAAGCATTTCATGACTTTCTCTGAAATATTTAATTTAGTAACACATATATTCTGGGAGTGACATTGTCTACCTATGCAGGGAAATTTTGTGTAAACTCTGATTTTTTAGAGTTATACGTTGAAATTAGGTTACTAAGTAGTGTATTTTAATAGGGCCCTTTTATTGTGCCCTTAGTTTTATTTAACCCATCTACCAACCCCATCTTCTCCAGCACTCAGGTCCCTGCCTGCTCAATCACGTAAACCCCAGGATTCCTTGCTCTGTTCTTTTCACACACACATTCTATTATCCTTCCAATCATCACTATTATTTCTCCAAAATATTTCATTTATTATTGTTTTATGTGCCCACATGTTTGCCTGGCATGTTTATATGTGCACAATGTACATACTTAGTGCCCTTAGAAGCCAGAAGAAGGCACTGGATCCCCTGGAACTGGAGTTAATAGATGGTTGTAAATTGCCATGTGGGTGCTAGGAGCTGACCCAGGTCCTCTGCCAGAATAATAAGAGCTCTTAACCACAGAGCCTTCTCTCCAGCCCCTAATTACTCTTCTTAAAACTTGAGTTGCACAACAGTAGGATTCCATGTAGGTTTCCACAAACCTTCTTTGGGGTTAGCCTGACCATCCACCAAGCAGTGTCACCTCTTTTCCCATGTCTCCCCCTACATATGCTACTCTGTCCCCCGCCCCCCCGTATTCTATGTCTCTGCCTTTGTGCTCCCTACAGTCTGTTCCTCCTCTTCCCTTAATGTGTCCTGCTCCCAAAAAGGTCCCTTTCTAGTTTCCTTGCTTTTTACTTACGTTTTAAGTTAAACACGCAAGACTAAAGATTTGAAGCTAGGATCAGCATAGTAGATAGGACATTCAATTTTTGACTTTTGAGGCTTGAGTTACCACACTCAGCTAAATTTTTTAGCTGCAAACCTATGATTTAATTTCTCCTTACAGTTGAGTAACAGTTCATTGTGTGAATGTGTCACATTTTTATTATCCATTCATCTGTTGATCTCTATCTAGGGTCATTCCATTTCTCAGTCACCGTGAATACAGCAACCATGAACCTGAATGTGTAAGTGTCTCTGTACAAGGGTCTAAAGTCCTTTGGGCATCAGCCTGGGAGTGGTATAACTGAGTCATATGGAAACTCTAGTTCTAGTTATTTGAGGAACCTCTTTCTGATTGCTAATGTGGTTGCACTAATAGCTTTTACTCCCACCACAATGTTTAATAGTCCCTTCTGCCACACTGATGCCATCATGGTCATTTGTGTTCCCAGATGACTGCCATTCTGAATGGCGTGAGATAGAATCTTAGAATAGTTTTACTCTGCATTTCCACGATGCATAAGGAGGATGGGCTAGAGAGTGGCGTAATGATATTTCTTATTGTTGTCATTGTTGCTTTTTTTCCCCACAAGCTAATGTCATCCAAGAGGAGGGAACTTTAATCAAGAAAATGTCTCCTACAATCCAGTGGGAGGCAAGCCTGAAGGGCCTTTTTTAAATTAGTGATTGAGGGAAGAGGGCCCAGCCCACTGTGGGTTGTATCATTCCTGGGCTGGTGGTCTTGGATTCTACAAGAAAGCAGGCTGAGCAAGCCATGAGGAGCAAGCCAGTAAGCAGCACCTCTCTGTGACCTTTGTATCAGCTCCTGCCTCCAGGTCTCCACCCTGTTTGAGGGTCTGTCTTGACTTCCTTTAATGATGAACTGCGATGTGGGAAGTGTAAACCAAACAAATTGTTTCTTCCCAAACTTGCTTTTGGTTGTGGTGTTTCATCACAGCAACAATAATCCTAACTAAGACAAGTTGGTATGGAGTAGAGTATTGTGTCGAAAGGACGTTGGAACTTGGGGGCTAGAAAAACCCAACAATGTATAATAGTTCCCCTTTTGAAAATCTGACTGTGACTGTACCCTGGTTTTAAGTCAGCTATGATTAACAAGAGACTGGGACCATTGAAGCGAAACCTTTGCATTACTGGGTCAATTGATGCTGGTTAGGTGGAGCTGAGAAATCAGCGGTGATTAGGAAGAGACCAGCATCATTGAGGTGAAATCTTCTAGGATGTGTTTCCAAAGAGTCATCACACAGAAGTGGCCAATGTTGTACCTTGTGTTAGCAGCCAAACTTGATTGTGTAAGAGTCACTCAGCTGGTCCTGATTTTGAAGGCAAAGAGGGTTCATGGATAGCAGCTGAGGCTTGGCAGGAGCGGCTATTGGTGAAGGTGCAGCCTCAATGGCAATTGAAGGCTCAAGGCTGAAGGGGTCATTCAGAGATACTGAAGCTTGGCACCACAAAAGAGCCTAGGAGAGGCTATTGGTGAAAATAAATACCAGTTGTAGCAGAAGAGCCCAGCATTTTGGAGATGCCAGTATTGTTGGATGGCCACTAAGAATAGCAGCAGTGGTGGAGTGGAGCATTCCTGAGCTCACAAGACAAGCTGTGTGTGCTGCAGATGCAGCTGGAGAAATGACCCAAGCTCTCTGGAGGAACACACAGGATGGTGGGTGGGTCCCAGACATCGGGCATTGTATTATATCTATTATTTGGAGAACTGGGTTTTGTTTGCATCTGTTGGTGACTGTGCCTTGGTTCTTTCCTCTTGAAGTCTGAATATATCTAACTAATTTTTATAGGAGCCCACAGTTGAGAGATTTTGAACTTTTAAAAAGAATTTTGGATTTTTAAAGCAACTGGATGTTTTAAAGGCACTGAATTTTTAATGCATTTGAATCTGTAAAGACTGTGGGACTTTTAAAGTTATTTATGTTTTTAATGTGAGATCTTAGAAACAAAACAGAAAGGAAAGATTGTACTTTAACAGTGATGAGTTGTGTGTCAAGCTGACATGGAGTCAGTTGTGCTGGATAGTTTTTTTTGTTTTGTTTTGTTTTTTTTTTTGTCAACTTGACACAAGCTAAAGTCACCGGAGAGGATAAAACATTAAGAAAATGCCTCCATAGGACTGGGCTGTGGGTAATCCTGAAAGGCATTTTCTTAATTAGTGGCTGGAGGGAGAGGGCCCAGGCCCATTTGGGTGGTACCATTTCTGGGGTGGTGGTCCCGAGTTCTGTGAGAAAGCAGGCTGAGCAAGCTGTGAGGAGCAAGCCAGTAAGCAGCACCTCTCTGTGACTTAGGTATCAGCTCCTGCCTCCAGGTCCCTGCCATGTCTGAGGATCTGTCTTGGCCTCCTTTAATGATGGATACAACATGGATGTGTAAACCAAAAACTCCTTTTCCTCCCAAAGTTGCCTTTGGTTATGGTGTTTCATCACAGCAATCGTAACCCTAACTAAGGCAGGTATCGAGCGTGTTTTTTTTTCCAAAATTTATTTTTTATTTTTAGGAATTTCATACATCCATACAATGACGTATGAGGCTATCTACCACAATTTCCTCCCTCCAACATCATCCCTACCTCCCAATATGCCTCTTCCAAATTTCACATCTTTTTTTGTTTCAAATTTTATACATTCATTTGTTTAGATTAAATCTATTTGCAGTTCATTCTCTTCAAATTCCTCCCTGTCTACCCCTACCATTTCCTCCCAATTTTATGTGTTTTACTTTTAAAACCACTCAGTGATGACAGTGAGTCCAGGGGTGTAGGTCAATTTACTTCAGCATGAGGTGAAGGACAATCTACTGCAGCATAGGGAGCCTCTTGGGAGACACATCCCTAAAGAAAACAGACCCTCTTGCCTCAAATAATCGTCAGTTGCCAATAGCTCCTCAACTGTGGTATGAGGAAGACTTCATGGTCCCCCACACTCAACCACGCTGGGATACTTTCTGACTTGATCTAGTGTGTATACCCATAGCTACTGTGAGAGCAGCTGCCCTGTCCTGTGAAGAGCATGATGGTTTGCTGTAGACATCCATCGCCTCTGCCTCCTACAACCCTTCCTGCCTCTATTCCAGATGATCCCTGAGCTTTGTGGACGAAAGGGTATGCTATAGATATCCCATTTCAGGGTGAGCACTTGGCAGTCTTATTCTTGCACATTGACCACTTGTGGGTCTCTGTGTTAGTTAATATCTATTACAAAACGAAGCTTCTCTGATGAGGCTTGAGAGATTGCATTAATCTATGAATATAAAGGTAAGCGCTTAGGGAAAGTTTAAATATTATGTCCATTTAGCTGACATAATAGTAATAAGTAGTAATAGTAGTAAGTTCTCTTCTAGGGCCTATCACCTAGCTGGTTCTCCTTTTGTTTAATTTGATTTAGAGTTTGTTAATTTTTATCTTCATTTTATTCATTTGTACATTTTCATTTCTATTTTATTAATTTTAGCTTAAATTTTTATTTTCTTCTCATCTACTGTTTTTGGGATTGAGATGTCCTTGTTTTTCCTGGCTTTAAGATATATCTTCCTTCCTTATTAGAATTTCTTAAATTTTTTGATGTTGGTAATTACTGTTACAAACATTCTTTTTATGACGATATTCACTGTGCCTTGTAGATTTTGGTTCTCAAAAATTTAAATTTCCATTTGATGTCTTTATGTGACATATACATCATTTAATGTTTGGGTTGTTTGATTTCTTCTAGTTTGTGTACTTTTTGTAGCTTCTGTTGATATTTATCTTCAGCATCTTTAGTCTGTTGTGGCCAAGTAGAATACAAATTATTCCAATTTCCTCGCATTGTTGAGTCTTGCTTTGTGTCTTAGTATGTAAAGACTGGTTT
>JAJTUV010004887.1:0-13715 GCA_021653895.1 Mastomys natalensis
AGCGCCTGGTTTTTTGGAAATTTCCAAGGGTTCTGGGAAGCAAAGGGGCTTGGGTTAGCTTCCTTTTGGAAAAGTGTTTTTTTTCTGTTTGGGAAATATAAGATAATAAGGGGTCCAAGTTGGGGGCCCTTTTAAAGGAAAAGATTTTATTTCTTTAAAAATCCAAGGCGTACGTTGAAAACAAACCCCAACCCCACTAGGGGAATGACCCAAAAAAACCTGTGTCACGCATAACTTTTCATACAACACACCGCTGAAGAATCCGGGATTCCCCCCCACCCTGCTCACGTGGTAAAAAGCTTGGGGAAAAGGGGTTTTCTGAGTTTTTTGTACATTTTGTGCTTTTTTTGTGAGCTTCCCTGATCTTCCCATGCAAAAAGGGGGGAAACACTATGGCCAAAAAACCCCACCCCCTAGTTTCTATCCATAGGGAAATGGGGGACTTTTTTTATATGGATTTGTAGAAACATAGACAAACAAAAATGAAGAAAGAAAAGGGGAGGGAAAAAACAGCTTAAAGTAAGGGCAACTTGTGGGCAGTATAGGAAGAAAGAGGCGCAAAGGGAAACCATTTTTTTTTTTCCCCAATTGGAAAACCTTTAGTGTTGGACAAAAATAGGGTGAAAAGGGGGGCTAGGCAAGGGGAAGTGGTTCCCCTTTGGGGCAAACAAAAAACAAGGGAATTTTATACAAAAAGGGAAATCTTAAAGGTTTCACTTGCTATGGTAAAAGATTCAAGACAAAAGGGGCCCTTACTCCGGTTAAAGGGGGGGGGGGGGGGGGGGGGGGGTTCTAAGGGAAAAACCCCTTCAAAGTGTTCCCGGCCCCGGGTCCACCAAAACCCCCTCCCCAGAAGGGGGAGAAAGAAAAAGGGGCAAAAAGATTAGGGCCCCGGAATAGGAGAGATGTCTGAGGGTGAACATGGTCTGTGAATCATAAAGGGAAAAAGGAGCAGCATTCCCGAAGTCCTCGCTACATTCCCATCAAGGGTCCGGATTTCCCCTCCTAGGGGAAACTGAGGGAATGCACATGCAAGGGCATTCCATGAAAGATAAGGGAAAAAGCTCATACTGGTTCGGGGAGATGCAGAAACCTGTGGTTTTTTGGTCCTTCTTCCGAAACCCTGAGCCCCGTTTCCCCCCCCGTTGGGGAAAGGCCCCCCCTCTGCCACCCCTAAAATTTGGGCCCTTTTGGGCAATTTCTGGGTCCTTTCCCTCCTCCCCGACTTTCTCTTTTTCCCTTAAAATTTTTCCCCAGTTTCTATAGTAGTTTTTCAACCCCCCCACACACACAACACACACCCACACACCACCCATCCACCCCCTTTCCCTACACACACATATCACAAACCCTAAAAACACCCCAACACATTCCCCCCTACAAAAACTCCCACAGCACACAAAAACCCTTCACACCCTAAACACCCCCCACAAAACACACAACACACCCACCAAAAATGCCCCCCACCAACCCACACACACATCTATGCACACCCCAAAAACACAAAAACATTTCTAAGAAACAAAGAAAACCCTGGGGGATCTGTGAGTTCAGCACCCCCTGCTGGGACCTCCCAAGCCTTTGAAACAGACATTTTTAAAGGGGCTTAAATTCACTTTGTGTCCAGTGGTCCTTTTTTTAGTGCCTTGGGTTACTGTAAATTGGCCTTTTCACTCTCAATTTGGATTTCCATTTCAAGTCTTTTTATTTATCCTCCCCCACCCATTTATTAAACACAACTAGAAATAATTTAGCTTTTGATCTTAGACCTTCTGTAATGACACAGACCCATGATCACATGATCATATGACACATGACTCAGGATCCCCTTGGGCCAATGTGAAGTTGGAGAGGGTCTGGTGGTTTGAATTCGGTGCTCTGAGTGGAATAGCTCGTGAGATGGCCTGTTATCTTTTAGGGCAGTGATAGCTGGATCACACACTTTCTACATTCCCCTCCTCTGCCTTCTCTTACTCCCTCACTTTTACTTCCATGTGATGGAATACCGTTAAGGCAACAGGCTAGCTGTCCCAGTCTCTTCTTCCTGGAGATACCAGGGTAACCAAGAGTACAGGCAAATATATATCTTATTCTGAGGATTAGGGAAGTCCTCAGGAACCTTGGGCCCAGGGAATGCATAACCAATTGTAACTGTTTTAAGAAAAGACTCTTTAAAAGAGCGTGGGGAGTTGTAGAACAGATTAAAGTAGGCAAGGTGGGCAATGAAGAGGCTGCCCAAGGTTTAGTCTCAGTAAGGGCAGGCGCCCTGGAGGTCAATGACCATGTATGACCTATGGCTAGAGTTTTAAGACAGAAGGCTGCATTAAAGGGTGCTGTAAAGAGGGCCTGATTGGCAGTCAGTGGTGCTAGTCTTTGCATAGCGCCTGCTTGAAATTCACTGTGTAGTGTCATCAGTATTCCAAATAAAAGTTGGCCATAGTCCTCTTGCTGTTGATTCATGGGCAAGAGCTCTTGCTTTTGGGCACACTGCAGGGGACAACTAGAAAACTTCGAAGGTGACGACCAGGCTTTAACTCAATTAGAGCCCCATAAGGTAGATACCTAGACCCCCACTCTTTGCTAAGGACAACAGTTGGCTTTGCCTTTATCGTTTAGTTCATGTTGTTTTTAGAGTAAGTATTTCATGCATGAAAAGAGAATAGTACTACCCACTGATGAAAAGCCATACAGCTTCGTAGAGAACAGACAGGAATCATGGTTCTAAGAGTCCTGATTTCACTTCCAACTTGAACCATTTCGTGGTAGGCTATCCTTGGGATAGATTACTCATATGTATAAGGGATATATAACACCAACGAACTTAAGATTATCGAGAGTCTCACTACTTACTAGTGGCAGAAAAATGTCTGATGCACTTTTGACTGGCAACCACAATTAAATCAGGACTATAGAAAGGGTTGACATTCAAATGGCAAATTACTGGAGTTTTCTTGATCTTGATCTTTGTTTAGCTGACTCCTTTTAGGCCTAAGCCAGGTGGATTCTAAGGGCCTGTGGCTATTAAATAACTGATCAAAAACATTCCTGTGAGTCAATCGGAAGTCCCCAGAATCGAGAGACTCAGCACACCCCCCCATGCATCAGCCACCATGCTTATTCTCTAGTACATTAAGTTTGAGATAGTTTTTGTTCAGAATATTCAGAGATAGGAGTGTTTTCTAAACTTCGAGGCAACTGTGTTTTTCACATCTTGCAATCACACTCTAGGGATAGTTCCTTTGTGTGCTGTCTTCCTTCACTAGCTTCAACTAAAAAGTTAACACAAGCTCTTGGCAGATAAGCATAGGTCTTCAAGGGTGGCCTAATGTGAACCACTTAAATGGCCGAAATACTAATCTTATATATAATTTAGTTGTTTTGAAAGTGAAATTTCTGATTGTTGTAGAAGATATTAAAAGCACAATAGAAGAACATGAAAATTCCCATAATTCCATAAACAATTAATATTGAGTAAAATCTTCTAGTTTTCCCCCCCTGTGTACACATATGCCACCAAAATACCAACAAAATTTTAATTTATCTAAAGGGAGGTTTATGATGTGCCATCTTTTTATAAAACTTTCTTCCCGATTAATAAAAAGTGAGTAGTAAGTTCCATGTCATTAAGTATTATTTGACCAGGTTTTTTTTCTTAATTCAAATTCTATTATGGGCTGTTTAATTTTGTTAACCAATTTTTCACTGCCCTTTTACTTAGTACAACAATAAAAAGAAATCAAAATTTTTTTTTAAAATTTCAAATTAAATTAAATGATCTTTTTTGTAAGAAATCTGATATCCATAAAAAAAAACCCTTCCAAAAATTGAAATTTTGAAGCTCAGCTGGGTACATATTTATGGCCCTAGTACACTGACCAATCCTCTTCAATACCAATGTTTGCACTCATTACATCCCACCCTAAGGATAAGTTGTCATGAAAGCTCTGGGACCTTCCGTTTTTGCCTCTGAATTTCTTCTAAGTACTTATCACACTTTGTTCCAAATACTTAATATGGAAATTGGGGACACTAGTTAGACACCAAAATAAATGGACAACCTTTTTCACATTTGCTTTATCTCTTTCCCATTTTGATGAGAAAACCTCTATTAATGCTTTTTCCATTCCCATTCCTACCCGAATTCTCGGGAAATTGGGTATTTCTTATTAAGTGCTTTTTAGTAATTTTGCTCACATGCACTTTAATATATACATGAAATCTTTGTGATTTTTAAATAAGTGATACATGGTTGTTCTTTTGCTGCAAAGTGAACGTTAAATCAAAGTTTTACTGGCAATAACTCACTTTAGTTCATTTCTTTTTCTGCATGTTCTCCGCTGTACGAAAAATTGGCCCAATTTTTTCATTTCCTCCAATGCGGTAAACTTTGACGCCCCTTCGTTATGCATTGTAACTTTAAAAGTTGGCCTTGTACATTTCCTGGACATACTGGGGTTTCTTAGGGGAGAGCAAGAGTGGACTTGCTGACCCTGGAGTGCACGTTTCCAGCTTTGGGCACTGCCTTTCGAGTGAGTGGCCGCTGTTCTAATTTAAACCATGTGCAAGCTCCTTTTTCCCTGTATTGTCGTAAACAATCTAGATCCGAATTTTTAAAAGTGCCAAGCGACAATGAAAGTGGAATCCAATTATTCCCATTAATTTGAATTTTTCCGATGACTGAAAAAAATTAAAGCAATTAAAAAAAAGTTAATTTGGGCCGATGAATTTCCTTGCATGTGAATTTTGGGATTCATATTCTTTGCTTAAATGATATTTTCTAAGGTGATTTATTTTTTTTTTAAATGACTTGCGAGAATTGAATGTATTTCTAATTGACTTGTAGGGGTAACTTTTCTCACCCATGATTGCCCTTTTCCCCACTCGGTTAAGGGTCTTTTTCAAGAGTTGTTATTTTTAGGGGAACAAATTTATTGACGTTTCCATTAATTTTTTTTTTCGGGGTCTCACTTAAAAATTCCTTCTACACACTGATAAAAAAAAGTCATTTGTTTTTTTAAAAACAAAAAGTTTTTTTTTACAGTTTTTTTCTCACATTTGCCTTTTCTATCTAAATTTAAATTTTTTGTGTAAGTGTGAGATTGGCTCTGATTTGATTCTTCCAAGCCCACCCCAAAAGTCTTTTGGACATATTTTTAGTGATATGTTTTTTTTCCCCCATCATTTGGGCATTATATTTCCCTCCACAGGCCTTTATTTTCCCCCCATCCAATTCACAAATTTTTCATATTTTTAAAAGACAGACTCGATATTTTAGGACTTTCTCTCTACCCCCTGCCAAATAGTATGTGATTGGGAGTTTTAGTCATTGCTACCCTTTAGAATCATTTTGTCACTTTTCACTTTATGGGTTTAATGGACTTACGGGGAAAATTGGGGGGACTATTATTTTTGGTTTTAGGTTCCTGCCATAATAAGTTCCACCCTCTTAGATCTTCGGATAATCCCTTCATTTCCCACAAATTTTAATACATTTACTTTTAGGTGCCAATGGCTTGGTTACTTCGACGTTTCCTTTTTCCTTTGACAGGCTTCTTGGTTCATCTGTCCTAAATTCACTATTAAAATCGGGGTTTCCCTTTAAAAAAAACTACAAGATCCCCCCTACCGCCTTTCAAGTGTTAGGTTTAAAGGTATGTGCCACCATCCCAAAGAAAGGGGAAATCTGGGGGCATTTTTTAAATAAGTTTTTTCTGACTTTTTTGTTTGGAGAATTAGAAATTTGTTTTTGTAAATGATCTTCGCATCCTTGTAAGCGTTTTTATTTTTTGGGAATGGGCTTTTTAAAATGGTGAAAAAACTATGTGGGGCACATAAAGTGATGTGTGTGTGTGTATAGTTGTCCCCAAAGCATTATGTGGGGGATCAGAGGGGGACATCAAGTGCCCACTCTATTTTTCCTTCCCTTTATCCCCTTAAAAAAGCTCTCACGAATATTTGATTAAGCGGGCACCAAAACCCCCAAAATCCCTTGTCTCCCACTTTCCACAATACGGATTAGGACAGTGTAACTAACCAGCGGGTTTTTATGTAGGTTCTGGGCTTTGAGTTCTTTTCCTAATACTGTACAGCAAGGATTTAACCATTGCCTCCAAATTCCAATAAAAGTAGATCTAGTGGCTACTTGGTCACTGCTATTGAGCATAAAAGATAGTTTTTGATTTAAAGTCGTGACCCTTCTTCATAATACATCATCTCAACATCGTATCATTTTGCGGGTAAAAAGCTCCCATTTTTGTGTTGTATTATAATTATATATTGATTAAAAATTTTTTAAAATTTGGGGTTTTGAATCACCATAACTTACCTCACCACTTTTTCTGGGTTCGTTTTTGGGTTTCTCATTAAATTTCCTTTTGAGGCTATTGGTACACCTACTTGATAGACTAAAATGAAACCTCATCTTTTTCAGTAAAAGTATAATTTAAACCCCAAAAATTTTAATAAAATTTAGCTGGGATTTTTTTTTCACTACTTGTAAAATTTGTATATTATTCTATTCCCTTTTTGGCCTCTTTTTTTTACATTTGATCATTTGGTTGCTTAGGTTTCTGTTTTTCTCTTGGATGCTTTGAAAAATTTTTTCCCCTTTCACTTTAGGGTTTTTCTTTCATATTTTTAAACTTGATTTTTTTATAGGTTGGATTTATTTCTTTTTTTTCTACTTGAACTCACTGAGTTTAAATTGTTTTTTTCCATGTTCTATATCCCCTAACTCCTGTCTCTCTGTCTCCTCTCCCCTTTTGCAACCCATCTTAATTTTTGAATAATTTCCCTTTTTGCCCTTTTCATGCTCTGTAACATTAGCCTCAAAACCTTTTTAAAAAATCTTTTTTGGGAATTTAAAGGGTTTTTTCCTTTTTTCTTTTTTCATCTTGGGGTGTGGAGCCCCAAAGAAGGCGATAATCTGAGAATCAGAGGCTCACCCCTTGATTTTCCCCAAACCCAATCCCCAAAGGTTGTGTTTCCCCTTCTACATTTCTTGGTTAGGGCATCTGGTTCAAAAATCCAATTTTGGAAAATCTTGAACATTCACTTTGATCACACTAGGGGCTCAACCCAAAGGGGTGGTTTTACCCCCCCCAAATATTCTTAAATTCTCGACTGGGGAGTAGTCAGCTTGAACCTATGACAAGAGGTCAGGGATACTGTTGACATCATACAACCGGGAGAGCTATTTGATAAAGAACATCAGAAAGGGGAGAAGAAGAGTTCAGAAAGTCTGCTGTATTGTCTTGCTCATCTGTAAAGTGGGAGAAAATAGAGCAGACGATATTATGATAAACTATATGAATGAAAATTTTTGACAAATTTTATACCAGATAACCTTTTATCTAACACAGACCACTTCTAACCATCACTTCTCTCTTCATTTCTAAATAAATAGCCCCATATTTTTTATATATAAATAGCATTTCCATTATCTATGTAAAATAAATGGAATAATTAGATTATCCCTATCTTCACTCAAAAGCCAATCAAGATACTGTTTTCCTCATTTTCTTGTGACCCTGGATCTGCCTCCTTGCAGGGCATTTTGTCTTGCCAGTTATTTTACAAATTGTATTTGGCTTGTGAAGGCCTTTCAGGCAATCTTCCTTGGACTATCAGATTACCTCCAATCGGTTCAGCACTTCAGCTTTTTCCACAGCCCCTTCCCAACGAAGCACGATCCCTTTTAATCGGGGTTTTGCTTGTGCACTTGGCTTTTTTGTTGTTGCCATTCTTTTAGTTATTTTTAAATTTGTGATATATTTAGTAAACGCAAGGAGTGGGGGCGTGCACAGATGCTAGGGAGAAGACCGACGAAGCTGGAACAAGGAAAGATCAAGCCATCATATTTTGGGGGCAGGGTACATGAAGGCCAAAGGTACTTAAGGAGGGGGAGTCATTTTTGGTCATATACACAAAAACATCATAGAGTATTGTCCTGGATTTTAAGCAAAACCAGACCTTCCACTGGGGGCAAGAGAATAGTGGAAAGAAGGGAAGAGAAAACATCAGGGCGGCGCTGCATCTTCAGCTGAACACTAATACAAAATTTCTCTGAAAAGCCCACTCATTGATATCAGGGTTTTGGGTTAATAAAATTCACAGGATTTGTTTCTAAATATGATGGGGACCAGGTAATTCCATTTTTTCCTCCCTTTTCCTCCTTTCCTTTTTTCCTTCCTTCATTTAAAAAAAAAAATGTCTTTGAACTTTTTTTCCCCAAAACTAACTAGATCGGGGGGAGAACAGAAGTGTCTGTCCCTGGGTAGGGAAAAGGCTCAGAGCTGAGCAAGCCTGAATTTTTCCAAACCCAAAGGGGGGAAATAGAGGGGTAGGGGGTATTTATCTATGAAGGGGGAATTTTTCCCCAAAGGATATAATTCAAATAAAAGGGGGAGGTGGGGGTGGGGGAAAAGGGGGGGGTAAAAAATTGGTGTGGGGGTTTGAAAAAAATGAAATTTTGGCCCAGGAGGGGGGAAAAGGGGACAGCAAAAAAATAAGGCCCCATGGAGCTGGTTTAAAGGAAAGATATGATTTTCTTTTAAACCAGTTGATTCATGATGCTTCAGGCCCCCCGGTGGGGGGCCCCCTCTGAGAGATTGCAATGGAAACCAACTTTAAAAAAAAAGGGGTTTGGATAAAATGTTGGGGACAGTCCAGGGGAGCTTTAGTGGAACCTTTAAGATGGATAATCACCGAGGATGTGTACAAGTGAGCAGGAAGGCAACAGGACTTAAGGGAACTGCCAAAAGCAGGAGGCAAGCAGAAAAAGGGGGAGGATAAAGGGGGAAAAAGAGAGGTGGGAGGGGAGCATGATTTTTTAAAGCCCCCAAAGGGGACAGGGGGGGTAAGGGGAGGGAACCCACCCGGCCCGGATGATAGGGTTGTGTACAAACCTAAAAAGCCCGAGGGGGAAAATACTTTGGGGGTTTAAAAGTCCCCAGATGTATTTAGGGAAGTGTTAAGCACTTGGCGATCGTTTTCACCTTGGGGGGGAGTAAGAAGGCAAAGGGGCTTTTTTTTGAGGGACTTTTTTTGTCAACTAAGGTTGGCTCAGTCACAGTTTGCTTATTATTTTTTTAACAAGTTCCTAGAGCACTGTGGCCATGAAAAGGGCCCAGAGGGGAAAAAGTATTTTTTTGTTTTTGAAAGTTTAACCCCAAGGGGAAGGCCCCGGGGGGGGTCTGTACTGGTTTTTTCGTGCCATTCGTTTTCCGAGCCTGGGTGGGCTGATGAATGCTAATTTAAGAGGACAACTCATCAAAACTATTTCCAGTAAAGGGACTTTTTGCTCTCTCTTTTTTCCATGAAATTGGGAAGGGTCGTGTCCACTGGTTTTTCCCTCACTGCTCTTGAGTACGGCAAGCTCTTCTTCCTCAAATGCTTAAAACTATTCCCCCTGGGTACAGGGTTCCAGGCCCCGACTTGTGCCTTTACTTATCTCTGGTCAGAAGGGTGCCCAGACCTCAAATTGGCAGCAAGTGCTTTACCCACTGAACCCTCTCCCGGCCCAGGGCCGTTCTTATAGTTTCAGAGGGGGGAAAATTTCAGCCCAAAATTTGGAGGGATGCAGACATTCAGGGAGGTAGCATAAGGCTCTGGGGCAGACATTCGGAGAGTAGCAAAGGCCTCGGCATGTGGCGGTTCAGGGACCTGCCCGTGCAATACTTTCCAGACTTGCCCATTGATCCTGTCTGTCTTGTAAAGAAAGGGATTTTTACTAAAAACCCCCCCAAAAAGGGCCCTTGTGTAAATCAAGCCAGGTGATGGGTATACAGACTCCGTCTCCCCCAAATATAGCTATTAACATTTGCGATTAAAAACAAAAAAAAGTTCCTCATTCTCCTTGGGTTTAAAAGGAATTTTTTTTTACCTTTTCCCGAAATTTTTCCTGAGAAAGAATATAAAAGCCCGTTTTTTTACCAGTCTGTAATTCCAGCACCTGAGAGGGGGAACAAGGGTTTGCTATGCGTTTCAGGTTAGCCCAATCATATGAGAGCCGCTCCAAACTAAAACAACAGAAAGACTGATTTGAAGAAAACTGTAACAGAACCCTTGTAAAACCACCTTGTTCTATGGACAAATAAAGGGTCTGAAAGCTTTCTTGTGATAAATTCTCCATTTTGGGGGGCATGGAGTTGTCTTTTTACTTTTTCCGTAATGCTTATGTGTATTCCTGCAAAAACAACAAAAGGGCCTTGCATGAAGACCCTTATTTACAAAATGTTTTAAAAACCATTTTAACAAAGTTGACCTCAACTGTGGCGGATCTTTTACCTCTCCACACCCCGGGACGTCTTCACCTTGGTGGGAATTTTTGGGTGTGGTTTGTGGTGTGTGTGTGTATGCATGCACCGCTTGAAGGGTTGCTTTTTTTTAAAAAACAAAAAGCTGAAGTTTCAAAGCAGGGGGGGGGTGGGGTTTAAACACTGTTCTAAAAAGGCAGCCGCTGTTTGTGGGGGGGGAGAGTGGGGCCCGAAAGTTTAAAAATAACCTGAACTTATAGACTCCTGTGAATTCTACAGCCCAAGCACTGTGAGTCTGTGGGGGTTTTAAACCCGCTGGAGCACAGGGAAGAAAAAAAGTTGAGAGGCAGGAGGATTTACTTTTTCTAATACTTTTTATGGGTTGCTTGGCAGAAGAAATGTTCATGAAAATCTAAAGTCACCTTGTGACAGATCGATATTCCAGGTCATCTCTGGATCTCTAAATCCACCAACTGGGCACATGGGGTCGTGCAGCAGATCCTTGCTTCTGCTTTTAGCACGTCCTCTTTTCCCCCCTGACTTAACCCTTCACTGACCCCCCCACTGGGAAATTGGGTTTTCCAAAGAATTTATGGGATTGACTCACAGAAAGTTCAGGGCTTAGTGCTTTCAAAAAATTTTGGGGCCCTTCATTGACAAACAGATGGATACGGGAAAAACAACTTTTTCAGACTGGGGACGGCATACTCTTTAAGTTTTAAGAGTTTTTTTAGGGGTTTAAACAATTTTGAACCAGGGCAGGTTGGCAGGGCAGATATGCTCTGGAAAACTAAATGCAAAAAATAAAATGAAGTTGAAAATGTGCCAGAAACAGCTTTAAGGTTTTTCACCAATTGGGTTCTCTGGGGCCCCTGAGATGCATGCAATTTTTCACAAATTTAAAACAGAATGGGGCTGAGATAAATCCCACATATGTGGCTGCAAAAACCCTGGGTTCGAGCACTGTCCACCACCAGAAGTCGGGTTGTCCTTTCATCCTTGGGAAATTTTGAACTGATGAAAAGAGCAACTCACTCCAATCTCTGATGAGTCATTAGAGGCCTACAGGAGCTAAGATAATGAGTATGAAGTTAGGTAAAACCTAGGGTTGACTTTCTATGCCACTAACCACCTAACAAAATCATTTGATCTTTTTTGGGCTTGGGTTTTCATAACTAAAAAGGGGGGTCATAAAAAGTACCCATCCATGGATTATTGAAAATAAGGGAAAATCAGCATATGCCTTTTACTTTAAAAGTTTTTGTATTTATTAAAACTAACCCCTATATTGTAATTTTTTATTGCTTTAAAAAACAATTTGGCTAATTAATTTAAATGATATTTTTAAATTTTATTTCCTTTCTGTTTTTTTATTAGTCATGGTTGTGTGTCTTTTTGTGGTTTTTGTCTGTGTGTGTATTGTCAGAGGACAATTCCAGGGGAAATTCTCAATTTTTCCTTGTGGGTTTTTAGGATCAAACTCACGTGCATTATCAGGCTTTGGGGAGCCTCTCCTTTAAACAAACTATCCCTCAGCCTTGGGGTTTTTTGTAAAAAATTTTGTCTCACTGCTCAGCCAGGTTGGCCTTGAAATTTAAATATTTTTGCCCCATTCTCTAAGTGCTGAGATTATGACTTGTGCCCAATACCCAGTGTTACTCGATATTTCACGATGCAAGCACATTTAAATTTTGCTTCTTTATAATGTTTTTTGATTTTTTTAAAAAAACCGGGTTTGCTATAAAAAATTTGGGTTTGTTGGGGGAAAAATGGAAAAAGCATAGTGGGATTTGGGGGTTATTGGTTAAATTTTTGACTTATACACATTTTTGAATAATTTACTGAGGAAGAGTGGTTGGTTTTAAAAAACAACAAACCCAATATCTTAGAAGAGTAGGGATTGGTTTTGTCATGTGTATGTCCCAGGAATTGAATTTCCAAGGGTCTTAGAACAGAAAAAAAAATTCCAGAAGTTCTTGTGGATTGGGGATTTTTTTTTTCATGGTTCAAAATTTAATAATTAAAACCTTTTTGCAGTGCTAGGATTGAATCAAGGGGCTCCCACAACCGTCAAGGCTCCCCACTCAACCCCCCCCCTCCTCCTTCTTTCTTACTCTTTTGACTACTTAAGAAAACTTGTCGTTCTTCACTTTCCAACTGAAATTTAAGCCTTTTGAAAGCTTTTTAACAGCATAAAAAAAACACTTGCATTTTTACACCTGAGTGGCGATGGAACCAAGCTGAACTAGGGAAAGGTTTGTGTGTGTGTGTTGTGTGTGTGTGTGGTTTTTTGTTTGTTGTTATTTGCTTGAAATTTTTTTTTTTCTAGGGGCCAAGTCCCTTTTTTTTCATGTAATTCTTATTCAGGAAAGAGACATGATGATACATTTTTCCTCTTTTTTTTTGGGTAACTTTATTCTGTGTTTTTTTTTTCGAAAATTTTTTTTTAGTGGGGATCTCAAAGTTTTTTCCTTTAACAACCATTTGCAATAGGGTTTAACACTGCTTTTGAAGGGTAAGATGTATTTGGAAAAATTTTAAATGTGATTCATTTTCAAAAAAGGGGAAGCGTTTTTTGGGATGGGGTTCTGTGGGTCAGAATCAGTTGCTTCCTTCAGGAGAGGTAACACACCTCGTAAACAAAGGAGGGAAATACAACTGGGAAAAATTTGGCCATAAAGCAGAGACCCAAACCAGATCAAATATGCAAAAAAAACAGCTCTCAGACAGGGGCCAAAACTAACTGTTAAATAAGCAGGCATCCTCCTCTTTTCTTTTTAATCAAAGGATTTGCAAAAAGTCTGCTCATCCCCTTTAAGTAGGGCTTTGAAAGGCTTTCCATGAAGATAATAAAATGCAGTATCCCTTAGAAGATGAAAAGACAAAGTTTCCCTGAAAGTGAATTCAGAGAGAGAAGGCAGGAGTTGGGGGGACTAGAAAGACATACACAATGAAACCAACTGACCGTGGGTGGAGCTGAAGAAGTGAAAAGGGGGGGTTCTAATCAGTCTCAACAGTACTAAATGTCGAGGCAATAGTCCACAATGTTTTTTGTAACGTCTTTATGGGGCAACACAATTGCATGGTGTGGGAAAGATCGGGAAAATCCAACTTTTCCAGATTTTCTTTAATTGGTGGGGGTAAGGAGTTTTGGCATTTTAAAACCATCGGGAAACACTCCATTTAAAGATTTTCTGGGCAAAAAGGCATCCCAGGGAAAAAATTAAAAATGTAGGAAGGAGAACTTGGGTTTAATGCACAACAACTTGGGAAAGATTTAAACATTTTACTTTATTTGGGGGTAGGCGAAAGATAGAGCAAGGGGGGAACAAGAACCATGGCAAGGATCGGGCCCAAGAGAACAACAGCAAAGGGGAAGAGAAGGGCGGGGATTCCCCGAGCGTTCTGCACAGTAAAAGGGAAAAGCAATAAAAAGCCAAGATTGGGGAAGAGTGGGGG
>JAJTUV010004888.1:0-15343 GCA_021653895.1 Mastomys natalensis
GTCTTAACTCTGAATGTTTTATATTCTGTATGACCATGTTTCTCCTTCAGATAATTATTCAAATGCCCAAAGAACTTTTAAATATATTATTTATTTTTTTATGGATGTGATAGTGATGAATTACTCCTGCTTTTTTTTCATTTATTATTTTTCTAATTTTTTTTATTTTAATTTAAAATATTTTAGTAAATATGGAGTTTGGTAATTGCAATTGTTTTTTGTTTTAGTACTTTAATTTTCTGCTTTGTGTTTAATGAGAATTTTATTGCTTTTTGGAAGCTAATGTGTTTGGGGCTCTTTTAACTTTCTTTTTAATTGGCTTTTAATAACTTGATTACCTTTGTAAAGACTTTTGTTCATTTTTCCTTGAAATACAAGTCAGTGGCTATTATTTGGGAAGAGATAAATAACACTAAAGACATTTAAAATGCTATATGGAAACCTACTCCTGTAGGGATTTTCTAAAATATATGCATACATAAAAGCATTCTAAACTGAGTTACTCTATAATGAGGGAACAGTGCCTTTCCAAGACAGGATTGGTATAAAATGAAAAGCCCAATACCAGATGTGGGACCGTATTCCATGAAGAAACCTGCCTCTCCTACCTCAAGCAGCCGTGTTTCCTTCCGGATATTTTCATTTGATTCACACTTCACTCCACGAATCATTTCTTCTTCTGTGTCAATTGTACTGGTAAACCCACAATTTAAATTTTGTCTAGTATATACTTATATACTTAGATCTGTTTTATTTAGTGTGATAGTTTAATCTATTCCATCTTAAAGTGTTGATCTTGTCCTAAGTTTTCTTAAACATACTATTTATAATCATGTTAATTCTGTCATAACTGTGTTTTCACTGTCTCTGTATTAGCTGCCTTTTGTTTGATATATTTGGTTTTATCTATTGATCTCACATGAGGATCAATAATGAATGTCTCACATGCAACTTGAAGTTCTGAGTTTACTAAATGCAGGTGCTTAAGATTTAAGCATTTTAGAAGAATCCAGAAATGAAAATTATTCTTGTGGAGCCTAGGGAATTAGTGTTTGGCAGGAAACAAAAGACTTCCTCTAGATACCACCCCTGGGACACTTAAAATATCAAAGTACCGTCTTCACCAAGAGCACCAAGTACACCTCTATCTAAGGTAGCACAACCATAGGATTCTGCCCAACATTGCAGGCTTTACTTCCAAACTGACAAGTGAGTTCAAGGAGAAAAGTGGTATCCAATGTTCCATTTTCCTTTCTAATTATACCTTGATTCTTTTCCTTGACTTTGGAAGGCTACCTTGGTAGTTTTGTTAGAGAGAAGCATAATATAGAAATAAGTGGGTTTAACTGTAGTGTGAGGTTGTGGAGAGAGAACTTAGGTGCTAAATGCTAGCTAGCACCTTGGGCTAGAGAAGTGAGGATGCAAAACTTCCCAATTCCCTGGAAGACATGTCCTCCTCAGGGTCACTCCTGATTTGTCTTGTTGAAAGTCTGAACATTTACAACAGTTACATCAATCCTCCTTCTTTATAGAATACCATAAATTTAATAACTCAGGACAAAAAAGCATGTTAATTGAACACAGTGCAGAGAGTTTCTTAGGGCTTCCTTGTTGAATAAAGGCCTTTCTCAATTCCTGGTGTTAAAAACAAAACATTTGCCATGTTTAGTTTACTACATCACAGTGTGTTAAATGCTCTTATTGAAGTGTCTGTGTGCAGTGATGTGGGTTTTGGGCTGAAAAATGCTTCTGCAGTGTATGCTATTTTAACTTACATTTCTATAAACTTAAAACATCTCCTTTATGAAAGAAGAGGTGTAAATAATTAATACCACTGTTTGTGAAAGGTGTTACTGTAAGACATGTCTTATATCATTAAGTTAGTTTTTCTCACTTTTCCTTTCTGCCTACTGCCCCAGCAAGCTTTAGGTCAAGCATGGTTTTAGGACCATTTTACCTGTGAATCTTCCATGTCAAAATCTAGAAACATGCTTCCTTTGGCAGTTCTAATATTAACTTTACAGCTTGGAATATTACTACAGCAATAAAATCATCAAAGAATGCCTTGAAAAAATATATTTATTCAGAAAGTTTCCCTAAATGGAAAAAATTGTGTCATATTTCTTATAATCAGACAGATCATCATCTTGAGTTGATTTGTTTGTTTGTTTGTTTTTTTCAGGAAGACAAAATAAGTATTCTGTCCTTTTTTCTATGTGAGTTGAGGTAAAGATATTTTTTCATTTAAAACTAAGAGAAAAGTTGTTACATTTTAGTCTTCACATGGAGAGGCTCTGTATATGTATGTCTTCCCTGTAATTCTTATGCAGTGTGATATTACTGAAGCCAGAATTCCTTCCTTGGGAGGCTTGACTGAAGTTCTAACCACCTTGGGCAAGATTCACTGAATTTAGAGGTTTATGAAGAGTCACACATCTGTGAATATAGGTGATCTGAGAGCAAGTTGAGCCAGCTGGATGACTAGCAGACAGAAGCCTATGTCTTCCATCTCTGGCTGTAGCAGCAAGTCCACTGATGTTGACTTTTAGTGAGACACAGGAGCTGAGCTGAGGGTCTCAGAGTGCCAATCTCAAAGAGATTAAGAGATTAAGAAGTTGCTGAGAGTTTCAGACATCTGTGGATTACTAAGCGTCCTGATGTTAAAAACACTGCCGTGCTAAGGGGAGGCTACACAGTTCCAGAAGCTAAGATTATGACAATGGACTGATATTAGGGAGGCAAGAGTTGCTGGGAACTGAGAATGATGGAGGTGGGAGAATAGAAGAGTCTAAAGTGGCAGCTGATACAATGAAGATGGAAAGGCCTGATACATAGAAGAGTTTGAAAGACTTGCCAGGGGTTTAAAGCCCTGAGAGTCCTGCACGCGCAGCTTAGGGCCTGCCACCCAAAGGGCCCTGGATGTTGGCACTATGGAACTTCACAGCAGTAAGCATCTACCTTGGCACTTAGAACAATGCATCTCCAGATTGGAAGTTTAAAGCTGCAGTCCTCACTTTTCTTAGGCACAGGCACAAGACTCATTGTTTGGAAACCAAGCTTGGGAATCTGGAGATCACCTGCCCATTGCCTACCGACCCATTTGCAGAACAGTTACAAACCCATCCTTCTGAAACTGAACAAGTTAGTCTAGTTTATTTTACCTTCCTGTACCTTATAAATTAAGCTGTAAAGTGGAAAGACAGATGCCTGTGACTGTGCCACATTTATTTGTGAAGATTTATGTTGAGTTAATTATTTAAAAGGGCCCCCTGGTCAAGCTGACTATTTAAGCTGCAGCAACTCTGCCTAGCTAAGCCACCCATGTTCCATGGCTGGAGGCCATGTGCATGCTGTAGCTAGAAAACAGCCAGCCAGAAACACCAACCCTGCCACCTATGAGACACCTTGGGAGATGACTCTGTGAATCTTCCATGCTGTCTCCACAAGGCTGGGCAGTGCCCAGACCATCCCACCAACCACACAGGCTGGTACAAATGAGCCTCTAATACTTAATTTATCCAAAGGCTTTATATATTTGGTAATGATCAATTTAACAAGATACCCCAAAATCAGAGGTGTAACTCAATACCCAACGTAGAATATTAACTACTTTGACTGCTGAGATAGGCCACATCTGATTCCATGTTCCCCTCTCTCTTTGTCTCCCATTCTGCTCTTAGCTCCTCCTCTTCCTCTCCTTACTCCTCCTACCTTAAGCTCCTCCTACAATTAGCACTATTATCATTAATATTAACTACTTTAATTTTTATACCTAATTGTGTGATATTCAAGTGTTTGAAGAAGATACAAAGCAAATTATCAGTCTTCAGAGGACAGAAGGTGCAATTATGTTCTTTTGTTTTCAATTGTAATATATACCTATATATTTATACACACACACACACACACACACACACCACACACTCATATATATACACAAAACCCTTCCCACTGTTTGTATAGTCAAGAGAACTGTCTTAACATAGTTGAGAGGAAACAAAGTTATAGCTTATGTAATTTTGGTAGCTCTAAGGATGCAAATGATACTAATGTATACTTTTCTGAAGAGTTATTTTCTGTAATAAAAGGCTCGATGACCATCCAGAAGTAATACTCTTGAGAAATGTATTTGTCACTAAAAACAAAGGAGGTCAAATGATTTTCCTGGGTACTGTAGTCACAATAAATATCTACTGTCACCCAGAGTGAAGCAGAAGAAATCTACTGTCACTTCTGTTATTGGAAAACTGTCTGTCTCTTTCTTAGCTCTCCTTTCCAAGCACCCTTCAGTGGGGAATTACCCTAGACAACTCAATTTGCAGAAGAGCCAAAGGTTTTTAAGGCAAAGAGCTGTTCTCGAGAATGTCATCCTATTGTTATTTAGTTCAAACTGGGGATTGACTGCTTGAAACCACTTACAAGCTCATTTCTTTGCTCAGTGATCTGAATACCACAATTCAGTCTGATTTATTATTTTTGATGAAAATATTTCCAAGTCATCAGGGCATTGTATTAACTTTAGTAAAATAAATGAATGTTTTCACAAGGATATCAAATGATCTCAATACAAGATATCAGAATTTGAAAATATTTTCAGGCACATTCTGCATAAATAGTAAAAATAAAATACTAAAAAGATTTCAAAAAACACTCCTTTCATGTGTGAGGTGGTTGTTTGGTAATTTGTTTGGAGTTCAACTCCCTCGCAGCATAACAAGCTAGTTAGGGCTATTTCATCAGTGGGATTTGATGGGACTGCTGTTTACAAGTAATATGTTTGAGATATAGGAATGACCACTTTAATAAACAGGAAACTTATTCAGGCTAGTTTTCGCCTAAGGGTACTAATAAGAATTTCGAAGTTTGTTTATAGAAATAACTTTGCACAATGTAAAAAAAGACACAGTGGTTTTATAGATTTAACTGTTGTTTTATGTAAAAAAGATATAGCCCATTGTAAAAATGCAAAACAGGATGGATATTATAAAATTCTAGATAACCAGAAATATAAACTCTGTTTATATTGCAACTAGAAAATGGAAGTATGGATTGAAAATGTGGAGTATGAGATATATAATTATAGTCATATCAAAATCAAATAACTATATTTTACCAGCAAGTACCTGTTGGGAATCGAGCTCATGAATGAAGCCATAGCTTAAAATATAAGGCTTGTGAGAAAACTACAACAAATAAGACAAGAGTCATTGTGACCTCTGTTCTCAAGACATCGTTTATTCTTTGGAAGTGCTTTCCTGGCCCTTCCTGAGTTGCTATTTTGGGGTAAGTTTACTTTTTTTTTTTTTATCTTATATCCAGAATGATTTTTTTTCTTTTATGAAAATAGATTCTCTCAACAATATTCCTGATATACAATATATAATTGATCATTAGCTCCCCCCCACCTTCTACTCTTTTCAGTTCCTCCTTACCTACTTCTCTCCATCTTTATGACCTTGCTACAAAAAAGCAAGATTCTAAGAGTAACAACAAACATGACAAAGTAAAATGTAGTAAGATGAAGCAAATTTATCACACCGAAGTTGAACATGGCACCAACACAAAGAAAAGAATCTGAGATCAGCAAAAGAGTCGGAGACACTTGTTCTCACGCAAGGAATCCCATAAAATACCAGTTATTACTATTAAACATAGACAGATGACCTAGTACAGACATGTTGGTCCCTGTGCTGCTGCTTTAGTCTATTTACTTCAAGGCACAGTGACTCTTATGCACTTGCTTACTTGATTAGAAGCCCTCGATGTTTACAATACGAGTTGTCCTCAAGGCTGTAGAAGACCTAAAACCATGTGAACATGCCTTGCCTTGTGACTGTTACAGCTTGAACCAAGTTATTTACCTTAGACTCAGAACAACCTCAGATATAAATTATCTGATGCCCTGAATAAGTTGGTTCTGTGTGAGCCATTTGTTTGCCTTGATTTTGTTTTTTTTGGTTAGTATTTCTTCCGCAGGTTCATATTAGCAAGTAAAGCAGTAACAATACCCAAAACAGAGACTACTGGAAGTGTCTAAAAATATAACAAGCGATTTCATTCTTTGTTTATTTACTTTCTCCCTCCCTCTTCACGCCCTATTTTTTCTTCTCTCTCTCTCCTATACGTGTTTCTTATTTCTTCCTTTAATGTGGTTTTAGGAAAGACGAAAACCTCAAATGGTGTATTTGTGAATATATATGTATGTCTATGGGACAAGTAGCATAATATTAACCCTGGCACTGACGACACTATCATCCCTAATAAAAATTCTTGGAGCTGGATAGATGGCTTAGTGGTTAAGAGTGCTGGCTGCTCTTCTAGAGGCCTGGGTTGATACTAAGCACATATATGACAACTCACAACCACCAGGAGAACTCATGTTTCAACAGATCTGATGCCTTCTTTGACCTTTCCCGGTACTACACTTAAACAGTGCAAAAATACATGCAGAGAAACCACTTATTACACATTTTTTTTTTTCAAAAAGGAAGGAAAGAAATTCTCTGGTGATATTTGGAACAAACATTATATAGTTTTCTAAATCAATATGAGTTTGCTAACTGTCATGGTACAGTTTGGGAGAAGGAAGAAAGAAATGTAGAGCTACCAATTAGACTTGGACCCTTTTCCAGTGTAAGTTTGGAGACACTAGGCAAAGATTGCTATGAAAGAAACTTTCCTTTCTTTCTTTTTTGTTTGTTTTGTTTCTTTCTTTCTTTCTCCTATCTTCCTTTCGTGTGGTGTGTGTGTGTGTGTGTGTGTGTGTGTGTGATGTGTGTAGAGGATACAAGTGGCTACCATGTGTCTTCTTTGATCACTCTCCACTATATGTATTGTGCAAAGTCCCACACTTGAACCCAAAACATGGTGAATCTAGGATCTATGTCATCTGATTACCCTGAGGGTCCTTTCTCTCTGCTATACCTTCAACCAAATTACAGGGGGTGGATATCACACCCTGGCAGAATCTATGGCGGTCTTAGGAGGCAAACTCCGGCTTTCACTCTGATGATGCAAAACCCTGTGTGGACTGAGCCATCTCCATAGCCCTCTATGATTTAGTCACAGTTTCAGTTAGTTAGTTACAAGCTCTGAAATTCTTTTTTCTCTCCCTTTGTCTCAATATTATGAGACTGTATATCCAGGTATGCATACCAGGCAAGATAGTGCTCTTATGATAGTAATAGATTATTGTAATATTCAGTAACAGTAATCAAGTCTGATCTTCCATTGATCTTTATAAACAGCATGCAAATGAAACTAGAACTCAGTGAACTTAAAATCTAAGTTACCTGGTTGCCTTGGAGATCTCACTCTTTGTAACTTATATTTCTACCATACCATGTAGGGACTTCACCTGCTGATGGTACTCTTTGGGATGCAGCTCATATCATTGGCCACCCAGTGTATGAAAGATAAGCTGAGGGCTTATACTGTCAGCTGAGCTGTATCCCAGGACACACTTTTTTCCTATTATCAAACCAATGGATGAGCTAGCATCATCTCAGGTTGATGTCTTGACAGAAAGGGCTTTGGGAAGCAGTAGACTGCCCACCAAGGCTTACTGCTTTTCTTTTGCACATATACAAAACTTTATGTAAATTTCTAGAATTTAGTGACTACTCATATGTTAAGATGGAGTCTTGTTTTATTGACCATAAATACTTCTATATCTGTAGTAAATTTAATTATAAAAATTTGGAAGCATTTTGGCCCTTTTATTATAGTATGGTAACAAAATATACTATCTATATTTGAATATGAAATCATGATGGTGGCCATCTTTTCTGATGGCATAATATTTCTCCAAGCTAATCCTTATGCTAAATCCATAATAATGATTATTATTACACCACAGTAATCTCTGATTAGTTGCTAAATATCCTCATTTCGAAAAATAAAACTTTTAGCACAAATTAAAACTTCTGCAATGAAACGACTTTAAAATAGATAAGCTACTTAAATTGTTTTGAGGACAATCCCTTTTTATTAACCTAAAACTTCTTTTTTCTATAATGATTATGCTTTCATTTTAAAATGTTTTAAAAGAAAATAGCTTACTCATTTAAATCAAGATAAAAGTTAATATAAAATGCAAAATTAGGGACTTACTAAGATTAATTAAAAATGTATCTTAAATAGTGGATTCTGTTGCTGTGAGAAGTTGACATGACAAAAAGGAAGAAGAATTTCACCTACACTTCCAGGTGACAGTGGAAATCAGTATAGAAATAGAAGCAGAGCAGGAACCCAGAGGCAAGAACTGATGCAAGGCTATAGAGTAGTGCTATCTACAGGCTTGCTTATCAAGGCTTGCTAGCCTGCTTTCTGATAGCATCCTGGACCAACAGCTCAAATGTGATGCCTCATCCAGTGTGCTAGACCATCCTACATCTGTTATTAGTAAAGAAAATACCCCCATAGACTTGCTTACAGGCAAATCTGATTGAGGCTTTTATTCACTTAAGACTCCCTCTTCCCTTATCTAGGCTGTCGTCAAGTTGACAAAAAGCAACCATCATAGGTTTTCTGTCAGACATTTACCTGAATTGACATGTGAGCCATATATCCTTGACTGAATCAAGAATGAAATAATCATTGCTATTTTCTTTCACTCTTTTCCTTTAACTTGGTTTAAAGCCTTGTGAGGTTAACAGCAATCACAGAACAATGTTTGCTCAGAGACTCCAGTGTATTATGTTCTGTTTTATTTGCTCTTAAGAGAATACTTGGAATTTGATTGATTTCCTCATTACTTCAAATTAGCAACTTCACATCGTTTTTCAATATAAAATAATATACCATTGTCAAGGAGTGTTCTGTATTCTGGAAAAAATGATGAGCAAGATAATCAGAGAGACTGAAGTTTCAAATATGATCCTTGTCATTTGAAGTGTTGGAGTGATAGACTCTGTCACTGTAGATGTGAATAAGGAAGGGAGGGAACAGCCGTGCCACAGTCTGAAGGATGTGCTGTCTCCAAATATCCTTGATCAAAGAAACTGGTGTATTACTCCTACATTCAGCCTTCCTCAATTCCTCAACTGGCAAAATCCAACCAGATTCTTTGGTAGGATGTAACTGAAATGGCCTCCAGTCCAGTTTTTGACAATGTCTTTGCTTCTGTCTGAGCCCTTACCAGCCAGGATGGACTGTCTCTGTTTCTGTTAGCATTCTTTTTTTATTTTTTCTTCAATAATTTATTTTTTAATCATTCTACATTTCTATTATAGCCTCCTCCCTCCTCTCCTCCCAGTTACACTCTTAAAGTCTCTCCCACAATGTCCCCCAACTTCTCTGAGGAGAAGGGAAAGCCCCCTTGTGTATCACCCCACCATGGAACATCTAGTCCCGACAGAAATAGGTTCATCCTCTCCCATTGAGGCCGAACTAGATTGTCCAGGTAGAAGGAGAACCACTGGCAGGGAACAGAGACAAAGACAATCCTTGCTCCACTTCTTAAGGGACCCATATGAATGCTAAGATGCACATTTGCTACAAATGTGTAGGGGCCCCAGGCCTTGCCCCTGCATGCTTCCTGTTGGTAACCTAGTCTCTGTGAGCCCCCATGGGTCCAGGTTAGTTGGTTTTCTTGTGGTGTTCTTGACCCCTCGGTCTTGTTCAGTTCTACTCCCCACTCTTCCATAAGACTCCCACAGCTCAGCCACATTTGACTGTAAGTCTCTGTATCTGCTTCTGTCTGCTGCTAGATGAAGCCTCTCAGGAGACAGTTATGCTAAGTTCGTGTCTGCAAGCATAGAAGAGTATCATTAACAGTGGCAGGGGTTGACTCTCTTTACATGGGATAGGTCTGAAGCTGGGGCAGTCTTTGGTGGGATGTTTCCCCAGTTTCTGCTCAATCTGTTCCCCTACACATCTTATAGGCAAGGCAAACTTTGAGTTGGATGTTTTGTGGGTGGATTGATGTCCTACCCTCCACTGGACATCCTGCTAGGCTACAGGAAGTGGCCCCTTCAGTCTCTATATCCCTTTTTGGTAGGAATCTCAACTAGGATCATGTCAGATCTATAGACTCCCTGTATCCTCCTCTGTCCCAGGCTTCCAGCTACTCCTAAAGATGCACCCCACAGATTTCCATTCTCATTCACAGCTTTCTCCTGCCCATTACCCCTATTCACCTCCTCTCCAACCCACTTCCTTTCTCCATCCATCTTCCATGACTATTTAGTTTTTCCTTTCTGTATGAGTCGCATACATCCTCCCTGAGACCTTCTTATTACCCAGTTTCTTTAGGTCTGTGGATTGTGCATGGTTATCCTGCATTCCCTGCTCTCAGAAGAATGACTCATTAAACTCTGATGCAGCAGTCTGGGACTTTTGTAATCTACAGCTACCAAACTTTTCTACATTCCTACTGAAAAATTAGCATAATATAAAAGAGCCATGTTGTCAGATTTACCATAGTAGCAATCTTTTTTCCAGAATCAGTTTTCTGTATTATTTACATTTCCTGTTTATGTGATTTAAAAAAAGAGAAATGACTATAGCATCTTGAGTGAGGAAAAGTTTACTTATTGCCTAATAATTTGAGGATCTGTCAGGCATGTTAGAGAAGTCATGTGGCAGAACCTGAATGCAGCTAAACACATTCCATCCACAGTAAAGATGCAGAGAAGGATGGATGCCATAGGTCACTCTCCCTTCTCCCTTTTATTTCGCTAAGAGTCCCTTATCCTTACTTTAGGCCTAACAGACATGCCCAGAGACTAATATAATTTAGATAATCCCACTGCTCCCAGGCATGCCCAGAAACTTGTCTACTACATGATTAGTTGATTCTGGGGCCTTTCAAGTTAACACTCAGTGTTAACTATCACACTGGGAGTTTCCATCATTTCCCCAATGGACCCAAACAGGCTTGGTAAACACTGAGCTTTGAGGTATGGGTGGACCCTGCCTCAGGATTACTGTTTTCTCTGTTTATAAATCTAATGTATTGCAGAACATTTCTGGTGTTAAATCTCTTCCAACTGGTAACAGACAATACCAGGCAAACCACTTTACATCTAATGGAAATTATGTCACATAACTGAATTAGTGGTGTCTCCATGGACAGCACTTCAAGATTCTGTATAACTATAATGATCTTAGCCATGGTCTTTCTTCAAGGCTGATCATAATGTAGTTTCCACTCTTTTAGACAAAGTGCTCAGGACTGATGGAAGACAAAGTGCAATCATTTCTCCTTGTCTAAGATTCATGAGGACATTTATTCACCAAAGTACTTCATATTCTTTCCTTGATGTCCACTATCTCTAATTTACGGTTCTTGGGAACACAGATTTGAATTCAACAGTTATAAACAAGAAGCTATTACTCCAGACTTCAAGGAAAATAATTTACTGGGAAATAAGAACTAGATGTTTTTCAGAAATTATAGGCCAGGGCCTCATTTTAATCATGCAGCCTTTCCAAAGCCAACCGCCATTGCTAAAATGGTTATTGAGGTTTCTTCAAAAACCTAGAAGACTTGATATTCACAATCGTCACCTGTGGCAGGATTGAAGCACAGTTCCAGCTGCCAACCACACCTTAGAAGTCCCTTGTAGAGACCACTCACTCTAATCAACCATGTTTTCTTGGCTTCCCTATAGAAAAGAATTCAGAATAAGCCAAAATGAGTTGGAGTATATTAAAAAACATACCCAGCTGCCTGGGGAAGGAGCAAAGCACATCTGTGAATACTAGGTGACTTGTCACATTGTTGCCCTTCTGTCAGGGTAGCTCTCTAAGTTTCATTGCTCAGGACACATAAAAAAATGAAAAGTGAAGAATTTGTCATAAAATTTGATTTTATGGGAGATGGGTGATAGGAACTGGAGGTTAGAGATCATTTGGGCCCAAATAAGCATAGTTGACTTACTGTTTATTGTTTATCTCTGCTTGAAGTATGTTTAGGAAAACATATTGTCTATGGGGCAATTTTGGCTTTCTCACTGTTGTCTGAAGTTTTCTGACGGTCAGTAGAAATTGCAAACTGGATTCCAGGATAAAGAGCCCTTCCTTTTTTATCTCTGTAATTCTCGATGTCTGTTTATTCTGCCTCAGTAAACATTTCTTAAAATGGCAAAAATACATAGGTTACTAATGTGGAGACCCAGATATTAAAGAGCAGTAGCAAGCAGCCTATTTCCCCAACTGTAGAACCTATCTGAAGTCATGTGTGTGTTAAGAATGTCTATTGTCCTCATTAGGCACGGACACAGGAATTGGGACAGTCATTACTGGAGAGTGTCTTGGAGTATCTTGTGATATTCAGTCCAGGTTCTTTGTATCTCAACCAAAGAAATGAATAAAACAATTGTTACCAGAGAATCAGAGTACCCTTCTGGGAGTTCTTAGTCTCCTTGATAAGATAATTCAGAAACAGACTCGGAAGGAATCTCAAGGACACTTTTATTGGAGTTTCAGAGAAGAAAACCACAATGCAGGCAAACTGTAAATCTCAGCAGTTCCTGGGAGAAAGGAGATGGAGAAGAGAGTCCTGCCTTTTGTGCTGGGCAGCAAAGGAGATTTATCAGCTCTAGAGAGGGAGTATAATCTTTAGAGAAAACAGTGGGAATGCATCAAATGTCAAGGCAAACATACTTAGGGTTTTTGACTGGTAGGCAAGGAAAAGATAGAAGAGGAAAAGGAAAAGTTATGATTTGAGCTAGAATGAAGAAAAGAGTAAGGCCTTAACAGGGAAGATCTACCAGCAACTGCTAATTGCCTGGATGAAATGGCCCCAGAATGGTTAAGTACTTCATCTCATTAAGGTTAAGGGATTATTAAATCTAGCATCTAGGAAAAACAAAACATTACAGGTCATTTTTTTTCAGGTAAACAAATTTCCTAGATCCTGTGTTGAATGATAATTATGTGACTTATATATGTCTCCTGTAATCTGTTTTTGCTATATGCAAAATTTTACATACTGACAAAAATACATGAAAGACAAATATATATAGATGTAGAAAAAAATAAGCACCTTTAAATAAAATATTTAAATAAAATATATACCTTGGACAAGCATATATTTCTATAAAATTCTCACTTAAATATCAATTGTAATTTCAGAAATCTTAGGTGATTCAAATTGAGTAGTTATCTGAAAATATATTGCCATCCAAAATGCGCTAAAATTGTTTGGGACAGTAATGTGCATAAGTATAAAGCAAATCTAAGCACTGGTGTTTTAGTTAAAGTCTATGCAGGCCAAATGAACTCTGAAGGTAATGCACATTGATTTAACCATTTAGAAATGCCACATTCTCTTAGTTTGTACTGAACTTTCAATGATTTGCAATATTTTAATTATTAGAAATTCTGAAACATATATGTGTTCAAACTTACAGGGTCATTACCTCTGGTTTTACACATTTAAATCAATTTTAAAAATAAAAACAAAAGCAAAAAAAGGAGGGGGGGAGAAAGCTAAGCAAGATCCATGCTCTTTAGGGATGATTGGACAAAATAACTGAAGTTCTGAGTACTTGTGGGAATTCAGGAAGTGAGAGATGATATGGTCCCATCTCATATGGTACACAGGAAAGGATTAAAACTTCTCAGGTTTCAAGTTGCATTCTATATACCTGCCCATCATAATGTAGATGACTATTTTAAGAAATACATCAATTCTATGTAAAACTGAATTACTGTCTCTAACATGTAATGTAAATATTATGTTACTTCATATAGTTCTCACTATATCACAGACAAGCTTTGGTACTAGGCACTCAAAAAAGTCACACTATCCAAATCCAAGGAGTGCCATCTGTTATATTCCTAATTAGTAGACCCTGACATAAGATATAGGTATGAGTGTTTGAAAACTTAGTGTTTCTGAGAGCAAGCAGGGAAAATATGGTGCAAGAAGGAACAGAAAGATGAGAGATTCAGGATTCCGGTCATGGAGAATTGTCTATAGAAGTTCCAGAAGCATGATGCAGGGTGAGCTCTGAATCTAAGTTACACATCAGAGCTTATTGGAACTCTGCAGAGTTGCTCCAGTTTCATATCTGTGTTGGCAAGGCTTAGAAGCAGCGAAGAAACAGATATGTAACATTGCTACTCAGAAACGCCCAGCACAGTCATGAAAGGAAGCTGCAATTTCCAGTCTGTTCCCTGGACAATGCATTCCATGGGTTTAGCCTCTAGAAGCAGAACAAGCATTAACCAAGCAGGCATGTACAGAACAACATAATTGCTGCATCCAAGATAGAAACAGTTGTGAGAGCTATAAGAAATCCTGTTCTGGGGGCTGGAGAGGTGGCTCAGCAGTTAAGGGCAAAGACTGGTCTTCCAGAGGACCTGAGTTCAAATACCCGGGAAACCTACATGGGAGCTCACAAACTGTCTGTAAGTCCAAGATCTAACACCTCACATGGCATGCATGCAGACAAAACACCGATGAACATAAAATAAAAGCAAAGAGTTTTTTTTTAAAAAAAGAAATCCCTGTTCTGAAATGAATGTTAAGACTTACAACCCTTTTTGCTCAGACCCTCTTTAATGATCAGTGATTTGGAAGTAAAAGGCAAATGAAGGCTTTCATTCCTAAGTGCAGCTTTCATCATGCGTTTTATCACAGCTTAGAAATCCTAAAACACTCTGCAATTAAAATGTGCTATTTCAAAATGTCATTGTATTCTAAGTATGAACAGAAATCAAGAACCTTAAGAAATATTTCAGATTTATGTATGCACGTTGGACACATTGCCTATATATAATTATGTTTGCCCCCAATCTTAAATTATTCCACAGTGGTCAATTCTTTGTATATACATATCTTTAAACACAAATTTCAAACAAGATTTCTTTACTCTTTCTATCTACTATAGGTAGAGATAAAGAGGTCTTTAGCTAGTGTTAGCCTCTGTAGTTATTGAATACATCTGTGAGTCCACAAGGAGAAAGCAAAATCTGTGATCCCACTTTACCCATTCATAATTAAGTAAAGAAAGGAAACTAAGTGAACTAAAAATTTCCTACAGGAAGGTGAAAATTTCATGAGATATTGTTTGGAAAAATTGTACTCATAGAGTACAGCCGGAGCAATGTAGGAATTTTAAAATACTTTGCTTAAAGGATTCCCATATGCCATTAGCTTGTGTGATTTCCATACATAGCAGTGAAGGTTTTGTAACTTGCCCTTTTTAACACCGAGATAAATTTTAAACATTGCAAATTTAACAGCTAAATTTTTTCATGCAAACTTAGTATTAAGTAATTTCTAAATGTCCCAAAGTTTGCAATCCCCTGAAATTAGGCCACTAGAGGTAAGCAAATGACAATCAGGTATTTTTGATATTTAAAGCTGGCTTGCAAGAAACTGAAGCAA
>JAJTUV010004889.1:0-14474 GCA_021653895.1 Mastomys natalensis
GATGTGCCAAAATTTTTGCTAGGGGACTGTGTTCTCAAAACTATGAGCCAGGAATAATCTTTGCTTTCCTATGGTTTCAGAGTACTTTTGTAACAAAAAAAAAAAAAAAAAAAAACAAACAAAGAACTGGACTAGAAAGAAAATTACTATTGACTAAATTCTTGTGAAAATAACTTTGTTCGTTACCCCCTTTGGGAAAAGTACTTTTTCAAAATATATTGGACAATATAAAACACATAGCTAATTTTAATTTACATGTAAGTAATCTTTTAATAAGCATTCTAACTAGAAGTAATACAAAGTCACTGTGAAAAATTTAGGGCTGTTGCTTCTGGCCCAGGTTCTATTCTGATTGGAAATGAGCATCCTGTTAATATAAAAGAATTGGCATCACCCTTAGATACAATATCTTTCTAGTGGTTAGCTTTCAGCATGTATAGAACTCTAGATGTGTTGAACAAGTTAATAAAAAATGTTAATTTACAGTCTACAATTTTATCCTTATCCCCAGAGGTAAGTGTAGCTTTCCCCCTTTCATCAAAGAATTTTCCCTTTTATAAATTGTTGAGCACAGCTGGTCAAAATTGAGAGTTTCCCCTGATTCTGTTTTTCCAACTCTGACAGTTGCATCTAACAGAACAATTTCAGCACATAAGACTCAAGAAATTTTGATTAAGATTGTTTGGAAAGATGTAAGAAGCCAAATAGAGAAATTTTCCTCTCTGAGGTTGAGTCTCTTAGAAAATGACAAGGAAGTTTCACTTCCTGACATCTCAACGATTGGTTTACCTAAATTAAACTCAAAACTATGACCATACAGATATATATACTAACATTGGAAGGGGAGAAGCTCCAGGGCTTTATCCCAAAACAAAGATCTTTTTAAAAAACTTAATGATTCACCATTGACAAAAATTAGTATTTTCAAGGGTTAAACTTCCCAATCGGTTATCATATATCAAGTGGTCATTTCCCGAAAATCATATACCACAAAATAAGCAACACTCATGTATTCCAGTAGTTTCTTTCTATATTTATGCATTATTGCCTTTTATAATATCAATAGCAGTCAAAGAAAAGGGCCCTCAACTTGAGAGGAAGTGGGGAGTTTGTAGACAAAGGGAGAGTTTGAGGAGGAGGGGACATGTGAGAGATGGAGGGTAGAAAGGGAATTAAATAAGGGAATGTTGTTAAATTTGGTTATAAATAAAATTTAAAAAACAATAAAATAGCTTTTAAATTTCAGGTCACTGGGTTGATGAGACTAGAAATTAGAATAGGCACTGAATCTAACAGTATTACCCATACTGTACATGTCTGTGCACACAAGAAATTAAAAGGCAAAAAGTGTTTCAAAGGTACAGACTAGCTCGTTCTGAGAAGAGAATCAACTCAATTTCGTTCTAGTTTATAAACATTCTGTGTTGCCCAATGCGAGCACTCATGACCCTGTTCTAGGGACAGTTCCAAGGGAGAAATAAGGTTTACCATATTTATGTTTTTTAGAGCTTAAATGGCAATGAGGGGTCAAAGGAAAGAGGATCAAAAACTGGTGGATTCATGGTTTGGAGAATCACATGGGTGTTAGTGAATGCATGGGAAAATTTTATGCCATAGAGTTGTCCTCAAGGATCTTGTAGCAAGAATGGTCTTAGGTCAAAATCAGAGAGCCTAAGACGTGCTTAGAGAACGGGCCCGCGAGAATGTGGGAGTCCCAAAAACTTAGATGAAATTTGGATTTAGCAATAAAAACTTCCAGAGACAGAAAAAGGAGAGAAAAGAGGGGCTAGCTTTGAGGGGTAAAAGACTGCTCCCTAAAAGCTTGGATGAAGTTAGTTTGTAGTATCTTTTTTCACTAGAATAGAGCCTGGATTTCTGCACAGGAATGATCATTGACGTCGGCAATGGCTCCAGATGGTGACAGCGGAGAGATAGCCAGTAAGGGCTAAAGTGAGATTTCAAGTCTGATTTTAGGATTTTTTGGCACATCACTAAAACGTGCAAACAAAACAACCAGGAAGTTTTTTAAATTGCCATTTTATATCTTTAATTTTAAGAAAAAATGGGATTACAGCAGGAAATTTTAGAGTCATTTTGAGGGGTTTGTCACGGACAGAGGATATTAGCCTGGCTAGGTAACTTATGGACCAAAATTTTGCATATTTTAAGTGAATGTTCATGGATCATTTAACTTGGATTTACAACTTGTGTTGAAAATAGAAACTTTGCTCGCAGGCAAAGGTACAAGAATTATCTTTCTATAGAGAGATAAAGAAAAACTGCATCTGGGCAAAAGCAGGAATGCACCAAAGTTCTATGACTTTGGAAGGTTATAGAAAATCCTGACAATGTCTATGATTTATCATGAGCTTCAGAAGGGCCTCAATAAAGTTCCACATGACGGGCACCCATTGAAAGCAAGGGGAAAGTCATACCCAAGGTACAGCATGGTAGTGAATAAAAATGAGGTGTGAGGGGTACTGAAGATAGAGATACTGCTGACGGAGGAATGCATTGCCTTTAGATTAAGTGTGTTAATAGCTGAGCTATTTTTTGTAATTGTGTTAGTTTTTGGAGTTGAGACGAACATCTTTGAATGTTTATTGTGAGAGAATTGCAGAAAAAAATGGATGAACTAGGTGCTTAATAGCCTAGATAAGATTAATTTGGAGTTAAACTGCCCCTAGCCTGGTTATGTTTTTAAGATTGCTGCAGTATTTGATCAGGAAGGAGGCAGACAATTAAAACACTCTCAGTGAACCAGTAAGCTTGCTTGTTAAACCCTAGAAACAGTTCCAAAAGCTAAAATGCACAGAAGTAACTTCAAGGTACAGGGGAACATACCTCAGGCCGGAAGTGGATACCTGGTTCCAATCTAAGTTTTGTTCAAACTCTAAATCACTGGAGCTAATTTTGAAGCTACAAATCAGCAAATTTGAGGAAAAGGAATAGAGGGTTTCTGAGGGCTCTTTCAGTAACAATCCTGATGCCATTCTGATGTTAATCAGAATTTCAGAGGTTTTCATATTTAGTCAAAGCTACCAGGGATGTCTGGATAATTCCATTTCACGGTTTTGAACAGCAAAGAAGCCTCCCCCAGTCCTAACCCACACAATGAACACAGGTAGAATAATAATGAAAGAAATTACCAAACATTTTCTATAATTTAAGTCATTTTTACTAATTATGGTGCATTAATTTTTGGATTGCTCTGGAAATGAATTAATACTGCTTGCAGAAGAGAAAAAAAAGGTTGTTGCAAGTGTTTCAAGAATATTGGATACAAAAAACCCGAGTATGCATAATCGTTTTGCCAAGAGCCCTTAAATTCTGTATAAAAAACTGTTTAAAAGAAAATTTAAAATTTCCCCTTAATAAAATACAAATCTGAAGTCCTTAAATAATAATCTTTTATGACCCATGCAGTGAATTTTTAATCCCTATTCTCCCGTTTTTTTTAGATATTTGGTTGAAAATTAAAAAGCTACAAAACATTAATGTGTTGTACGTCAGTGAATGCTTCACTATGTGTGTTTCCTTAGGACACAAAATGTTGATCCCCTCCCTCCCTTTCAATTATAGGGCAGCGGCACTTTGCAGTTCTCCTTTCTAAGTTATTTGTAAAGCTCATGATGCAATTTTAAACAATTTTCCTGTAACATTTATGCTTGGGGTCAAAAAAACTTCTGCTATAAACAAAATGGCCCCCAAAGTAAGGGCGGGGACTGTGGGCGAGAGACATTTGTTCACTGTTAAAATCTGTTTTTTTGAGTGTGGTAAAAACTTTGGTAATTTGTTAGGTTCATGAAACCCATTCCCTTACCAGAAAAGGAGCCCCTTTTGAAACTTTGGTTATAGGGTATTTTTACCTATAGGAGGGCCCTCTTTTTGTCTAAATTTAAAAATTTACACCCTTTTGGAGTACTTCTCAAGATCGGTTTCAAAGATGCTGATCAGTGCCCCCAAAATTTAAACAAGTGAAATTTTCATGCCAGAGAAACTCAGCTAAAATGTGTATGAAGTCCCTGCGTAATAATAAAATTTCTTTAGGTGATAGTAAATAAAGAGAGTAAGATGTGCCCCGGCATAGCGGGAAATCAAAATAGAAAAAAAATGTCAAAAGCTAGCAAGCGTGAAAAAAAACCCCAAATGAACTTTTAAAACTATATCAGAGGGGGGAAATTTAAATAAAAAACGATTTCACAGAATGAGAAGAAATTGTCAAGAGACATGGGCCCAAAGAAAAAGAACAGCAGGGCCTTCTTCTTCAAGCTTTTGAAGCAAAATGTAATCTCCTTTTGAAAAATGAAACACACACACACAAACCCCCACACCACACACACACATTTGGATATGTTCAATTGAAATTCACAAAAAGATTTTAGGCAAGGGCAGCATAAACCAAATGGGGACTTCCTGCTCGTTTGTTGTTGGGGCCGGGGCTCGGGGAAGTCACGTTCCCAACTCCTGGGGTCCCATTTTGAATAAAGGAAAACCCCCAGTCTCAGCTCTTCGAGGGAATGGGAATGGGGAGAGCACTGGCATGCCCAAGGAACCTATTTTCCTTAGCGGTCAATATCAGAGGGTTTCCCCTTTTTAAAAGCAGGGGGAACGATGCAGAACCCCGCCAGACTTATAAAAAACAGTGTCTAAGTTGGAAACCCCATCAAATGCCTCCCCTCTATTTCAGGGAATCTGTAAACAGGAGGGGGAAAGATTGTTAGAGCAGGGGAAGGACAATAGAACGGGTTATGAATCACTAAGCACAGCCAACCCTGACTCACAGGAAGCAGCAAAGGGGGTTAGGGTTTGCCTTTTTGGGCCTTTGACTTTACATTACAAAGTTAGCTTAGTTTTTATTGAAATCCTGAGTGTGTGAAAGAATGGTTCTTTTTTTTGGCCCGCTCTTGGGTATTTTCCTTTAGGGTTGAAGGCCCAACCTTATTATTATTATTTTTATTTTTTTATTTTTATTTTATTTGTTTTCATTTCAAAAGATTCCCCCTTCCCCGATTCCCTCCAAACTCCTCATACCTCCCCTTTCCTTTGCCCCTTTGAAAGGTGTCCCCTCCATCATCATTTTCCCCTCACCGCTAGATTATCCCCCCAATGGAAAATCAAGCCTCCCGGACCAAGGGTTTTCCCCTCCCATTATGCCAAATAAGGCCCTCCTTGCTACTTTGTAGCTGGGCCCTGGAAACACCAGTTACTCTTCAGTTGGTGGTTTAGTCCCCGGGCTCTATGTTGGGTTAGTTGATATTGTTTCCCTTTGGGGGCGCAATTTCCCCCCAGCAACTTCAGGAAAATTCCCCTGGAATTTTTTGTTAGTCCCCGGGTCAGTCCCAAAGGTGTCTGTGATTTTTTGGTTGTATTATTTGGTGCTGGTGAACCTGTCAGGGAATAGTCATACCGGTTTTCCTTTTAGCAAACCCCTTTTGGCTTTTGCAATAGTGGGCGGTTTGGAGTTTGCCCGATGGAATAGATTTTCGGGGGGGTTGGTCTTAGTGGCCCTTTCTTTTAGTCTCTTTCAGTTTTTTTTTCCTGAATTTCCTTTAGACGGAACAATTTGGGGGTTTTAAAATTTTTTTTTTTTTGGGGGGGTGGCCCATTTAATCCTTTCTATATTAAAACTCTTTGGGCCTCTCCACTTTTTTGGGATTTTTTTAAAGCACCCCATTGGGCCTGGGACCTTTTTTTTCCTTTCATTGGGTTTTTTGGTAACCCCTTAAAAATCCTATTTTATTAAAACTCCCCGATTTTTCCCCCCTTAAAAAGACCGCCACCACTTTTTTTTTTTTCCCCCCCTCTTCTTTAGGTCTTCTTCCCTTTTTTGGGTTGGGTTTTTTTTTTTTCCCTTTTTTTAAAAATTGAATACTTTTTCTTCCCCTTCTTCTTAAACTTATTGGATTGTTTTTCGGGGAACAGTTTTGGGCAAAAAACCATTACAAAAAACATTCCATTTGGGTTCTTTATTTGGTTTTCCCTTTTTGATGGATTTTTTAAATTCTTCTTTCCCCCTTGCTTTCTGAATTCATTGTTTTTTTTTGTTTTTTTGTTTTTTTTTGTATTCTTTCTTGTAGGGGTTTGGGTTTTTTCCCCCTTTTCTATTTAAATAAAGGGTTAAAACAAAGTGCTTTTTTGTTATATTTGGGATTTTTAATTTGAAAATTATAACTGGGTTTTTTTAAAAATTTTTTTTTTCTGGGGGGGAATGGAGATTTTTTTTAGTGGTTTTGTACCCGTTAATCCCCTTGGGGAATTTTCCTTTTTATTTTGCCGCAAAACTGCTGTTTTTTTATTGATTTTCCATTTGATGGTGTAAAAACTGGGGAGTTTTAATTTTTCCCTTCGGTGTTGAAAATTTTGGTTTTTTCCCGTTTTTTGGGTTTCTTGATTAAAATTTTTGCTTGTCTTGTTTAAGGGGTTTTTGGTCTTGGAGTTAACCCCGGTTTTTTAAAATTTTTAAATTTTAAAATTTCGATTGGATTTGGAAGATTTTTTCCAATTGTTGGTTGTGTTTTGCCCCTTTTTTTTGTCCTTTCCCTTTTAGAATTCTTTTCAATTTTAGAGGTCCCATTTGTCAGTTGTTGCTCTTAAAGCATAAGTCATTGTTGTGTTCTGTTCAATTGTGGATCTTAGAGCCTGAGGCATTGCTATCCTGTTCAGGAAATTTTCACCTGAATTGATGCATCCAAGGCTCTTTCCCATTTTCTCTTCTATTAGGTCCCACATGTCTGGTTTTATGTGGAGATCCTTGATCCACTTGAACTTGAGCTTTGTACAAGGACATAAAAAGTGGATCAATTTGCATTCTTCTACATTCTGATGACCAGTTGAACCTGCACCATTTTTTGAAAACTCTCTCTTTTTTCCACTGGATGGTTTTGGCTTCTTTGTCAAAGATCAAATGACCATATGTGTGTAGGTTTATTTTTGAGTCTTCAATTCTATTCCATTGATCTACCTGCCTGTCTCTATACCAATACCATGTGGGTTTTATCACTATTACCCTGTAATATAGCTTGAGGTCAGGGATGGTGATTTCTCCAGAAATTCTTTCATTGTTGAACATAGATTTTGCTATCCTGGATTTTTGTTGTTCTTGATTGTATATTCCAGATAAATTTGAGAATTGCTCTTTCTATCTCTGTGAAGAATTGAGTTGGAATTTTGATGGGGATTCAAATAGAATGAATTAGGTTGTGTTCTTTCTCTTTTTATTTGGTGAAAATGTTAGAGAAGTATTTTTATTAGGAGTTTTTGGTATTAGGTCTTCTTTGTAAGTCTGATAGAATTCTGCACTAAAAACCATCTGCCAACCGTAATTTTTTTTTTTTTTGGTTGGACCAAACTTAATGTGTAGGTTTTGTTTTACCTTATATTTTATTTTGTCATGTTTTGATTGTCAAGTTGCTAGACTTGCCCAAGAGAAACATGGAAACACTGTCAAATGACCCCTTCCTTTCTCATTCACCAAGTGTACATAAAGTTCTCTTCAGTTATCATATGTTAAACTCAATCCTGAGAAGCATAAAATTGCCTGCTGGAATAATGCTTATGTCCAAGTGGACTAAGATAAGCCATATAAAGAAAATAAATTATCTTCACATCATGAGAAGAAAAATAAAGGATGATGATAATGACCTACCCTGAGATAGTTGTGGAAGATGTTTCTGAAAGTATTTCACAGAGAGAAAACTGAAAATTACTGTATCAAGAGGAAATAAAGACATCCAATCAAGTCATTTATGACAAATTTACTTGGAATATTTAGGATAGAAAAAATGAGGGCAAGCATGCAAATTAAAATGTTTGGAAACTATATGAGAGCCTTACTGATACAGATTCGGATGCTTGCAGCCAACCTTCTGACTGAGCACAGGGCCACCAATGGAGGAATTAGGGATGGACTAAAGGAACTGAAATGGTTTACAACCGAATAGAAAGAATAACACTATCAACCAACCAGAACCCTCAGAGGTTCCAGGGACTAAACCACCAACCAAAGAGTACACATGGAGGGACCCATGGCTCTAGCTGCAAATGCAGCAGAGGATGGCCTTATCTGACATCAATGGGAGGGGAGTCTCTTGGTCCTATGAAGGCTTGATGCACCATATTAGAGCAATGCTAGGGTGGTGCAGGTGGGAGTGGTGGCTTGGCTGGGGGAGGACCTTAATAAAAGCAGGGGCATAGGGATGGGATAAGGGTTTGGGGAGGGGAAACCAGAATGATGATAACATTTGAAATGTAAATAAATAAATAATCAATAAAAAATTAAAATGTTCGAAGCAAGCAAAATTCTTTTGGTCTTATATGCCTAAATTTGTATATAGGAAGTCACAAATACAGGTAAAATAAACTTGTTCAGAAAGGTCAAAGGAAAAAAGATCAACATATAAAAAAACAATTATATCTTTATGTAATCTCTTTAAAAATGTAAAAAAAATTACAGCATAATAAATCCATTAACCATAAAATGAAAACCACATGGAATATACAATTAACAAAAGAGTATATGATTTAGCATAAAATCTACTAAATGCTGTTGAAAGACATTAAAGAAGTTTTAAGTAGAGAGACATGGATTGGAACAATTAAATTGTTAACAATATAATACCAGCAGATTACACACAATGGTAATTGATATTCTTTGTGACTTTTTAAAGAACTAGGCAGAATGATCCTAAGATGAATATTCAAAACTAGGGACCTTTGATAGTCACAGGAATATCATATGGAAAGCCAGCTTTACCAACTGTAAGTTGCAAAATATAACCAACCAAAACTGTAATAATCAGTATAAGATTGTGTGAATATATACTATATATATATCACTTTAATGTGAACTGGGTTTAATACCTTATTAATATGGAACAAGTCAGTTTTTTTAAATATTGCTGAGAAACTGTAAGGATGCAAATAACTAAGATCAACTTCTCCCTCACACTACATACAAAAATTAAATAGATCCTTGATCTGAATACAAAAGCTAAATAATCAATATCTTATAAAATGATATGAAAGCATTTTCTTGGTACCTTGGCTTGATGACTCATCATAGGCCTCTCCTAAGAGCATATGTGACAAAGGCAAACATAATTCTTTTAATCAAAATTAATATACTCCATTCCAATATCACCATAAAATGAAACAAATATATTGTGCAGGCAAATTTTCCCTAAATGAACTTCTTCAGCCTGCATATATATAATCTATGAATTTCAAAGGATGAGAAGCATGATTCTCTGTGGGAGGGGGAGAAGTGCAAGAAGCTCTCACAAAGGACATTCAGTTGTGATGAAGTTCCTTCTACATGATAGGTGTAAAGTGATCTTAGTATGTAATTTCCTCAGAATACTTAGTAGCTAAATTAGATTCCTTTTTTGTTTTTTGGTTTTTTTTTTTGTTTTTTTTTTGTTTTTTTTTGGTTTGGTTTGGTTTTAAGACAGGGTTTCTCAAAGTAGCACCTGGCAGTCCTGGGAAATCACTCCTTGGGAGACCAGGCTGGCCTCGAACTCAGAAATCCACCCTGCCTCTGCCTCCCAAGTGCTGGGACTAAAGGTGTGCGCCCACCGCCGGCTTGTTTTGTTTTGGTTTTTGTAAGAATTCCTTTTTTTTTAAACCCAGTATTAAAGTTATTGAGAAACACAATAGAAATCAGTAGCTATTAAATTTTGTTGATAAGTCTTCCTTTTTTACTCATTTTTGTTTCTATTCCCTTTTTTTTTATTTCATTTTATTTTACTTTTTTATTGGATATTTTATTTAAATTTAATTCGATATCATTCCCTTTCCCCCTTTTTCCCTTCCCTTGAAAATCCTATTTCATCATCCCTCCTCTTTTTGCTTTTATACCTTTTAATTACATGTAAATATTAAGGTCAGTCTAGTTGAGGAAAATAGCAAACAATAGATGAAATACTCAAGGACCAACAAGACATTAAACACAAACAGTCAAAGAATAAGCAAAAAACATAAACAAAGTTCCATAACATTCCTTGATCACATTTCTAAGGGGCTTTTTATTCAGGTGACCAAAATATCTGAGCCAAAAAATTCCCTGTCCTACCCAAAGTCAAAATTTTATGTTGAAGGCTAATTCCTTTTTCTAGCCCAAATTTGATTCCTGCCTGAGATTATGTCTTGTTCTATCTAAATTTGCCCCCGCCTGAAATTCTTCTTTTTTCCCCGCCTAATGCCATTTCCTGATGAAGTCCACTTCTTGTTTTTGGAAATTCATTCCCCCAAACACCCATTTTTTTTTTTTTTCCTTGGCCCCGCAGTTTTGGCCGCCCAACGCTATCTGCCTCTCCCCTTTTTTTTTTTCATAAACAATACGAGTCTCTTAGGTATTTGTGAAAGAATGCCTTCCTTACCCTTGTGGGAATCAATTATTAAAAGCTGCACTCGTTTAATTTTTAAAAGGGTCTGTGCAGAATCTTCCTGTCCTTGGTTGCCCGCCGTCAATTTAAAAACTCTGTTTTGAGGTCTTTTTTTCAGATTCAAGCCATCTACTTTGTGACCTTTGTGTTTTAAAAACAACTTTAACAAGAGGGGGGGAAAAAAAAGTATCCCAGAACAAACGGGGCTACATATCAAGTATATAGCCATTTTTGAAGGTGCCCAAAAAAAAGAAATACCCAACCAAAGGGGCCCGGAGTAATTTTATCACAGTATCTGCTGCAAATTTAAATTTAAAAGAGCAGCATTTTTAAAATTTTATAACTCACTATCAAAGTTAAAACATCCAGAGAGGTGTTTTAATTATGCTAAATATACTGCAAGTGTTTTTTAAAACTTTTTCCTAATTAAAATACTACCAGTGTAAATTTTAGAACTAACAAAAACCCCAATGGTATTTGGCATGACATTCAAGTGGCTCCCCCTCTTAAATCTGAACCCCTTTTTCCAAAAAAAATTTAAAGGGAAAAACCCCATCAGTCCATTTTTTTCCAAAGCCTATCAAAATCCTTTTTTATATTTCCCAAAACATTAAAAAACTTTTTTTACTAGATGTTTAAAAAAAATGGGGGGTTTTTAACTTCTTGGTCAAACCTTTAGAAGCAGTGGTGCTACAATTAGTAAATTTAAAACTGTTTTTCCAGCAATAATCAACCCCCCTACCCTCTTGCCCCTGCTTAAAGCTGACTAAAAACTTCCAGAACTTGAAAATTTTTTTTTAGAATACCAAGATTCGGGGGAAAATCAAAGGGGAATAAAAAAAAAGGGTTTTGGGAGCCCCCCATAAGAGAAGTGACGGGTTCCAAAAAACCCCAATACAATTAAAAGTGTACAGTAAAAGAAACATAATTAAAACTTTTTAAAAAACAAAGTAATTTTTTAAATTTTTAAAAATTAAAAAAGGGGCCTTTTTAAAAATGCCCAACTTTTTTTGAAATCCAATCCGTCCCCCCAATTTTTTCTCTTGCTAACAAACAACAAAAAGGGGAAAATTTTGCTAACTTCCAAATTTGTTTTTTAAAAAAAATTTCCCCGATCCACCTTTTTTAAATGAAAACGTTTTTTTTTTAATTAAAATTTATTTCAAACCTTTATGATTGAAAACTGAAAAACTGGTTATTAAAGAAAAATACAAGAATCATTAAAAACCCTTTTTTCCTTTTGATTCACTGCCCCCCAAAAAAACAAAAAAGCTTTATTTAAGGCAGCTTGCCCCTTTTTGGGGGGGAGGTAAAAAAGGGGGGGTCAGAAACAAATTTTTTCCCAAAAACAGTTTTTCCCCCGTCACCATTGTCCCTGCAAAACCCGAGAGCTCACAATTTAAACATCATTTTTTGTCATGCCAACAGTCTGTGTCACCCATTGCTCTGGGGAGCCATTTTTCCCTTTAACACATGCAAAAAAAAAACCCCCCCAAAAATGCCCCCTTTTTCCCCCCCTAAATACTTTTTATTGGATATGCCATAAAAGCCAATAAAAGGGGGGCCCTTTTCCCTTTTTCCCTTTATAAGTAGCCTATTTAATGCTGTAGACACTACACAAAAAGTTTTTCCCTTTGGGACCAATTTAAAAAAAAAAAAAAATAAAATCAAAAAACATATTTAAAAAAAATTTGTAGTGTAAAAAGGTATACCCCCCCTTTTTTTTAATTTTATGAAAATATTGTTTTTAAAAAATTCCCCCGGCCATTCAACAGTCCCTTTTCCCCTTTACAAAAATTTTTAAAGGGAAACTCAGTAATAGTATAATATTAAATTTTTTTAAAAAAAAGTCTCAACTTCAAAACCCCCAAAACGTTCCATTATCTGTTTATTATTTTTTTTACGAATAATTTTTAATCTACATTTCAATGTTATCCTCTTTTTCCCCCCCACCCCCCCCAAAATCCCCTTTCCCCTTCCCCCTCCTCTTACTTTTTTGGGGTTATGCCCCCACCCATCCACCCACTCCCCTCTCTTGCCTCAAAAAATTTTTCCACATTGGGGCATGCAGCCTTTTTTGGGGCCCCGGGGCCCCTTTTCCTCCCCTGAGCCTGACAAGGCCATCTTCCATATATTCAGCTGGGGCCAGGTCCCTCCCCCGGGGTGTTTTTAGGGGGGCTATTTTTAAAACCCCGGGAGCTTTTGGGTTTGGTTTTTATTGTTTTCTTCCTCAAGGGGGAGAAGTCCCTTTTTCTCCTTTGTCTTTCTCTAACTCCTACATTGGGGACCCTGGGGATCAGGTTTTTTGGTTGCTGCAAGCATCCCGTCTGTAAGTCAGGCCTTTTTTGAGCCCCTTTTGGAGACAGTAATGGCTTTTTGTCAAAAGGCACTTTTTTATACCACAAAAGTATTTTTGAAATTTTTCCCTTTGGGGGGGATCCCTAGGGGGGGGTGCGTCTTGGACAGTCCTCCTCCGTTGTGCTCCCCAAAAATTTTCTCTTATTTGCCCTGTGAGTATTTTTTTTCTCAATCAAGAAAACCAAAATCCCCCACTTTGGTCTTTCTTTTTTTTGAGCCCGGGGCATGAGTTTTACCCGGGGTTTTTTTTAGTGTTTGGGCTTGTATCCCCATTCAGTGATGGTTTCCATTTGGGTTTTTTTTGGGGATTGGGTTACCCACTCAGTATATATTTTCTAGTTTTCCCTCCATTTACCAAAAATTTCTCAAATTCCCTTGTTTTTAATAGCAAAAAAATACCCATTGGTAAATATAATACAATTTTTTTAAACCATTCCCGGTTGAAGGGGGAAACTGGGTTTTCCCCCAATTTTTGGTTTTATAAATAAGGTTGTATGAACATTGGGGGGCATGTGTCCCTGTTTTTATGTTGAAACACTTTTGGGGATATCCCCGGAAAGGTATAGCGGGGCCTCAGGAATCTGAGGAACCCCCCGACCCGTTTCCATAGTGTTGTCCCCGCTTTTTAAACCCCCCCAAAAAATGGAAAAGTTTCATCTTTCTCCACATTTTCTCTAGGGATTGGGTCACCCCCTTTTTAATTTACCATTTTGATGGTGTGAGGGGGGAAACCATTTTTTTTTTTTTGCATTTTTATGATGACTAAAAAATGTTGAACATTTCTTTTTTTGCTTTTCCCCCCCTTTTTAAAATTTCCCTTTTTAAAAATTTTAGTTGGCTCGTACCCCATTTTAGTAGTGTTTTTTGATGTCTGGGGGCTAAAAATTTTTGATTTTTTTGTATCTTTTGGGGGTTTAAAACCCCCCATCAATGTAGGGGGGGTAAAAAATCCTTTTCCCCTTTTTGTTGGTTGCCTTTTTTCCAGAAAAAGCCCTTCCCTTCAAAGCTTTTTCAATTTTAGAGGTCCCATTTTTCAATTCTTGATCTTTGAGCATAAGCCATTGGTGTCCTGTTCAGGGGAAAAATTTCCCCCCCTTTTTCCCGTGTTTAAGGTTCTTCCTAATTTTCTTCTATTAATTTTCATGCGCCGGGGTTTTAAAGTGAAGGTCCCGACCACGTGGGCTTGAATTTTTTTAACAAAAAATAAAATAATCGATTTGCATTCTTTTTTTTGCAAACCAGAAACAAATTTTGAAAAGCGTCTTTTTTCCCCCGGATTTTTTAGCTACTTTTTTTAAAGATCAAGTTGGAAACCCCCCAAAAAAATTTAAAAAGGGGAGGTTTTTTTTCTGGTCCTTTTAAAATTTTTTTTCCCTTGATCTTCCGCCTATCTCTGTACCAATACCATGCAAATTTTTTTACTATGCTATTTTTGACAGCTTTAGGCAGGGTGGTGATTACCCCAAAAGATCTTTTTTTTTTTAAATTTGTTTTGTATCGTTTATATCTGTTTTTTATCTGTTGAGGCTTTTTTTGGACCATTTATGGACTTTTTTTGGGGAAGGTACTAGGGATGAGAAGAAGGTGTAAAACTTTTGTTTTGGGATAAATGTTATATAGAATCTGAAAAATCCAGGTTCATAACTTCTCTTAGTTCCAAAAGTATCTCTGTTTAGTTTTTTGTTTCCCTGATCTGTCCTTATGAGATGGGGTGTAAATTTTTTCCCCCCT
>JAJTUV010004890.1:0-14078 GCA_021653895.1 Mastomys natalensis
CCCAGCCAGAGTACATTGGTTCTTTTTTTTATAAATCTCTTTTAGATCAGAAAGGTAATGCAGTCCCTGTTGTCAAAAAAAAAAAAAAAAAATCGAGCTCTTATCCCTTTGGCCTTTACCTTTCAAACTGAAATGTTGCAAATTGATTTTGAGATGGGAAGCCCTGCTAATGTCAGTTGAATGCTTACCCTGGAAAAAAAATTTTTTTTTTTTTTTGCCATTTCAAATAGAAAAAGCCTCTATAGGCTTTTCTTCTGATTCAGCAGCAGCCTGCTTAGCATTAAGAAAGGGCAAGCCAAGTTTCTTAGTCCGGTAATTATGGCTGAGCTCTTAGATATTCTCTTTGGGAGATAACAAGGTTGGGCCTTCCCATATTATAAGGAGCCAGGAGGTGCTGGCTGCCTGGCTGGCTGACTCCTGAATTTGGAAAGCAGTTCAGCTCGGAACACTTTCGAAGCCTAAAGTAAAGGCATGCCTCTTGCCAAAAGGAGATTTCTTTAAAAAGAAACTGACCTGGAACATAGCTTTCACCAAGGCATCTGCAGAGATCTTCGAGCAGGAGGCCATATTAATCATTCATGATCATGAAGATGCTGTACAACCTACAGCAAATGTTTATTCCAAAGGAACTAAAAACATTTTGGGCATTAGGATGCAAATGGTTCCTCAAAGAAATTGAACCAAATTTTAGGAGAAGTTAGAATTAAGTATTTTGGCACCCATTTTTATATATACATTTTAAATTTGGCTTGAAATGCAATTTACACTTTTAACTGTGGTCAGTGTTATGTATCTTGACAAACTCATGTAACCAGCACCACAATTCAGATGGAGAACATGGCTACATCCCCAAAAGTTCTCTCATGCCATTTTGTTTTCAGCCCCTTCTAGCTACTCAACTGTCCCTAGCAACCTCTCACCTGTTTTCTGTCTCCAGAGCTTTGCTTTTTCAGAATGTCACATAAATGGAATCATACAGGATGTAGCCTTCAGAGTCTGGTTTCTTTCACTGAGCATCCTGCATCTGAGATCCATCCTTGTTGCATAAATCAGTAGCTTGTTCTTTTATTTGTGTAATATTATCTTATGGCGCGATTGCAACACAGCCTGTTCATGTGCTCACTAGCTGATGGACATTTGACTTATTTCATTTCACCTTTACTATTAATTTCCTTTTCCACCATGGTGCACAGTTTACAGAGTAATTTATATTCCGTTATTCCCTTTTTTACAATATTATTCTACTTTTTCTGATAATTAGTGAATGCTACAGGGAGCTTAAATGGGCTTGTGAGGTTTCCTAGTTGAGACTACATCTTTGAATGTCATTGTTTCAGAATAACCTATCTATTATATTATGTCATATCTCTGGCATGCGGTGAATATTGTCAATTGAAGACCTATACCTATGTATTGAAAGTTAATGATGCACTATCTATTTAACAGAAATTGGGGCGGGGAACAAATAGAGACAATTTTTAAAAAAAGAAATGATTCTAATTGTGTTCAAGCATATGGTATGAAGAAAATCAGTTTTTGGCGTTAGTCTTGAATGCATAGCCTAGCTCTTTCCATGATTAGTCCTGTAGTCTGAGGAAAGCCCTTAACTTCTCTGAGCCTCAATTTCTTCATGTAGTCATTGCTTTCTATTGTATTGATCTCTGAGCCCTGAGATGATAAAACTGTGTGTCCATGCTGCAACTCATACAGCAGCAGGGAAGGTTTCCTTTTGTTATTTTCCTTCTTTCTCTAGTGCATGAATACACACATACAGTGTACATATAACATGTACATGCCTTTGTCTACTAATATAAGGATAAAGTGCTAGTGAACATACAAAGAGGGAAAGAAATTGGGTAGGGATCAAGCCTGTGATTAGACAGAGGAAAGAATGAGCTCAGAGCATTAGACATACCAATCTCAGAACTGCAAGAGAAATGGATGTGAAAACCTTTCTCACCAGAGACCACCTGGGCCTGTGTAGCTGCCATCTTTGTTTTTTTCTATTACTTATCTACCAACCATTTTCTGCTTAGTAAGGCTAACGGCTGGCTTTAGATGAAATATTAGGAAAGGCTTGGTTAGTGTGATACTGTTATTGTGTTTAATGTGCCTTGTCATCCTAGGTCTGGGAAAGGATAGTATCCACAGCTCTCTGACTCAGGGCTCAGATGTGTGGCTCTGTGGAAAACTTATTGTCTACAATGTGGGTAGCTCTTGGTTCCCTTTCAATGACTGTAGAACCAACTAACCAACCAGCCAGCCAACCAACCAACCACACAAACAAAAAAAAGCTCTATCTTTATACTCAGACCTCCTTTCTCTACCATCAAAACTACTCAGTTTAATCATTAAGAAAAGAGGGATAATGTAATTTACAAAAATCTTTTCAGTTTCTGTATAGAAATTTTCACAGTAACTAATAGTTTAAGTTGCAAACTTTTGGGACTTTTACCAACAGGAACTTGTATAGGAAAAATGCTGATGATAGAATTCCAGCAGTATTTTGTAGTAGGAAGGGATCTAGAATAGACACCTGAGCTCTTACATTTGTGATTTGAGAAAGTCTAGAACATGAGATAAATATCAGCTATATAAGTATATAAAATGCCCCATATCTGTTGTATCTATTTTCTGGCTTATTCTGTAGAATTTCATATCCTTCTACATGTTAGTCACTAGTCAACTCATTCTCAAGACCAAGTCTTGTATATTCCAGTACCCAAATGCACATACTGTGCTATTTAAAAAGATTGCATGACTCCCTTGTAGGCGCTCAGTTTTGCTTCTTTGTTCTGTACAAGAAGTTTGATCTTAAGGGCCATACTTGTCATTCTTTTTGGCCTTTTTTTCTGTGCAGCACTTAAAATATTGGTCACAGCAAGACAACACTGGTCTTTCTGGTATTATTCATCACCTGTGACTCAGAGTCCAAAGGAGCGCTTTGTTCATCACCTTGCCAAAGGAGCAAGGTTAGTGACTCACTGAAGAAAGAAAATCAAAATTGAATGCTGACATTCTAGAGGAACTTGACTTCTTTTTTAATTAATTATTTTATTTATTTACATTTCAAATGCTGCCCCCTGGTCTCCCCTTTCAGAATTGTTCCCTGCCCCTCCCCTTCTCTTGAGAGAATCTCCACCCTCTGGGTATCCTGCTTCCCTGGGACATCAAGTCTCTACAGGATTAGCATATCCTCTCCCACTGAGGCCAGAAAGACAGCCCTCTGCTGCATACGTGCTGAAGGAATGGCCAACCATTGACCAGCCCAACCTGAGACCCATCCCATGATCAGGCACCAAACCCTGACACTATTAGTGATGCTATGTTGTGCCTGCAGACAGGAGCCTAGCTAGCATAGCTGTCCTATGAGAGGCTCTACCACCAGCTGACTGAGACAAAGTATGGACAGAGGTCAGGGACTCCTATGGAAGATTAGAGGATGGATTAAAGGAATTAACTTCTTTTTTTAATGGAAGATTAGAGGAATACATTTTTTTTCCATGAATCTGTGCTAATAGTTTTTTAAGATTCGTGTTTGAAAATAAAGACTTAGGGAAGAAGATCATTTTCTCTTCATTCATTTTTCTGTATAATAAATCCTGTCCCTTTGAATAGAATGTAACCTAATACATTAAGAAGTCCTGAGGCTTTTATTTTAAAGGCAACGATATTGCTACAGGCAAAGTAATTATACCCATTATCTCCTCAAAATGTCAGTGGAGCTTTGGCATCAAAATCCCAGAGGAATCCCAAATTGCTTAACTATTTGAAAATTTTAAAAATGTATTCTTGGAAAGGAAAAAAGGTACTTAAGAGACAAGGAACTCTGAAATCTGCATTATGCAAAAAGTCACAATAACTCATACTTCTTTTTCAAAATTCATTTTTAGGTTGCTTTGGGACTTTGTTTTAAAGTATGCCTTATATAGTTTTGCAAACAATTAACATAATCCTTGAACTTCAAGAGCAAACTGTTATTTGAACAATGTGATTGAAAGTACTACTTCTTATTAACAATTCACCATCACAAAGATTATCCTTCTTAGTAAAAATAAAGTGAATATGCCATAAAAACCAAAATGTTTTTTTTTAAAGGAAATAGCCATACATTATTCTTTATATTAACTATGGTTCTCTATGATTTGTTGGTCTGCTTAAGTAAGCTGAAACAGTTAAAATTGAGATAAGGATGAAAAATTAATTTTATAATTCCTAGGAATTTAGCTAAATCTCAAAGTGGATATGGAACAGAGAATATGTCTGGTTTACCTGATATATTATTGAACTCAGCACTAAAATCCTATAGTTTATGTCTTCCTCTGCCCTAGGCAAACCAAAATAAGATGATAGTTTACCTTAAATAAAGCTAAATTCCTTCAATAAACTCCTATTCACAAGGCAACTAGTCTACTAGGGGAGATGATATAGATCTGTGCAATGAAAAGTTTAATAATCAAATTAAATAATAATGCTGATAACACTGTCAAAGTTAGGGTAGACACTCTATATAAAGTACTAGTTATTATTTAAGTACTGAATCTAAGGTCTGGAAAGATGATCTAGTAGTTAAGAGCATATACTATTCTTACAGTGGATCTGAGTTAGTTTCTAGGCCCTGTTTGGTAGCTCACAACTGCCAGTAACTCTAGTTCCAGGGAATCAAATATCTTCTGACCTCCATGGGCTTCTGCACTCAGGTGTACACATCCATTTTTAGATAGATATGCTGACATATCAATAATTAAAAATAACTCCTTTTAAAAGTATTGAACCATAGAGATATAATTCAAGAATTTGATGCCTATTATATAATAAGCTAATTATTATATTAGTGAGTCTCTAGAAAAACCATACTTCAGAAAAACCATACTTGAGGAACAAACTTACTAGCACACAGATATTCCAGTGTCAGTAAATAGTTAAATTGGAATTAAAACTCAGGTCTTGGTCAAGTCTGTATCCACCTGAGGGCATAGGGCTCTGGCAACGAGCCTACTGCACAAGTCTATATCTGCTACCAGTTCGGCCATGTATGATACAATACTACTGCAGCTTGTTGTGAACAATGGTTCGGCCATGAGCAAAGTAAGCTTCATCAGTGACAGTGCTTCCGGTACTAACTTCTCCATAGTGAGTGGCCTGAGTTGCCAGAGTGTGTTGGTGAGCATGAGCCAGAAGGAATATTGCCTGGGCAAATAGCCCATGAGCAAGAAAGGAATCCTCATTCTGAAGTATCCCATCTAATGTGGCATTGTCACCAACTGGGACGACAGGAAGATCTTGTACCACATCTTCTACAAAAACTGCATGTGGATCCTGAGGAGCACCCTATGCTGCTTATCAAGGCCCCCTTGAGCCCCAAGGCCAACTGTGAAAAGATGACCCAGGCATGTTTTGAGACCTTCAACACCTCAGCCATTTATGTAGCTATCTAAGCTGCACAGTTCCTGTATGCCTCTGGTAGCATCACCATCATTGTGATGGACACCAGAGACAGGGTTACAGGGACTATGCCCATCTATGAGGGTTATACTCTCCCTATGCCATCCTACACCTGGAAATGTCTGACTAGGACCTAACAGACTACCTCATGAAGATTCTGACTGAGTGTGCTTGACATCAATGAGAAACTGTGATCTGTTACCTTAGACTTCAATCAAGAGATAGCCATTGCCACATCCTCTTCCTTTCTGGAGAAAAACTACTAGTTGCCTGATTGCCAAGTCAACACTGTTGGTAATGAGTGATTTTGTTGCCCTGAGGCACTCTTCCAGCCTTTCTTCCTAGGTATGGAATACTGATGAAGCCTCAAAACTACACTCAATTCCATCATGAAGTGTAACATCGACATACACAAGACCTCTACGCCAACATAGTGCTGTCTGGTGGCATCACCATGTACTCAGTCATAACTGATCAGATGCAGGAGATTACTGCTCTGACTTCCAGCACCATGAAGCTCAAGACAGTTTGTCCTCCTGAGGACAAGAACTAAGTGTATTGATGTCTCCATCTTGGCTTTGCTGTCCACCTTCCAGCAGATGTGGATCAATAAGCAGGAGTAGGATGAGTCAGGCCCCTCCATTCTGCACATCAGATGCTTCTAGGTGAACTGTTATCAAGCTGCATTTTACACCTTTTCTCTTTTTCTTATTAAATAATTTATTTACATTCCACATGTCTCTCCAATTCCTTTTCTCTCCCCTCCAAGAGTTATTCATCCCATTCCACATCCTCTTTGCTTCTGAGAGGGTGCTCACCCACCCATCTACCCTCCTCACCCACCTACCCACCCACCCTTACCCCCACCAGCATCTCCCTTCCCAGGGACATCATGTATCTATAAGATTAGGTACATTCTCACCCACTGAGGCCAGACAATGCAGTCCTATACTACATATATGCCAAGGGCCACAGACCAGCTCATGTATGCTCTTTGGTTGGTGGCTTAGTCTCTGGGAGCTCTGAGGGGTCTGGGTTCATTGATACTGTTGTTCTTTCTATGGGGTTGCAATCCCCTTCAGTCCCTTCCATCCTTCCCCTATCTCTTCCATAGGAGTCCCTGACCTCAGTCCAATGATTGGCTCCAAGTATCTGCCTCTGTCTCAGTGGACTGCTGGAATAGCCTCTCAGAGGACAGCCATGCTAGGCTCCTATCTGTAAGCACAACATAGCATCAGTAATAGTGTTAGGCTTAGGTGATCACCCTTGGGATAGATCCCAAGTTGGGCCAGTCACTGTTTGGCCATTCCTTCAGTTTCTGTTCCATTTTTGTCCCTGCATTTCTTTTAGACAGAAACAATTCTGGATTAAAAGTTTTGAAGGTAGGTGGGTGGCCCTGTGCCCCAACTGGGGGGCATGTCTATCTACTTTAGGTGGTCTTTTCAGGTTCCATCTCTCCACTCTTGGGCGTTTTGGCTAAGGTCATCCCCATTGAGTTCTGGGAGCCTCTCACATCCACTAATCAATGAGTACATACCATGCATGTCCTTTTGGATCTGTGTTACCTTGCTCAGGGTGATATTTTCTAGTTCTATCCATTTGTGTCTACAAAGAGGGCTAATGTCCAAACTATGTAAAAACTCAAGAAGTTAGACTTCAAAACCCTTAAATAACCCAATTAAAATATGGGGTAGAGAGCTAATCAGAGAATTCTCAATAGAGGAATCTTGAATGGCTGAGAAGCACTTAAAGAAATCTTCAATATCCTTAGTCAACAGGGATGTGCAAATCAAAACAACCCTGAGATTCCACCTTATAATCAGAATGGCTAAGATCAAAAACTCAAGTGATAGTACATGCTGGCAAAGATGCAAACTGGTACACCCACTTTGGAAATCAATCTGGTGGTTCCTCAGAAAATTGGAAATAGTTCTACCTTAAGACCTAGATATACCACTCCTGGGCATATATTTAAAAGATGTTCCACCATACCACAAGGACATGTGCTCCACTATGTTCATAGAAGCCTTATTCATAATAGCTAGAAACTGGAAACAACCCAGATGTCCCTCAACCAAAGAATGGATATAGAAAATGTGGTTCATTTATACAATGGAATACTATTCAGCTATTCAAAATGAGGACATCATTAATTTACATTTTCTTGACTAATTTGCACAAGTAGGGAGGGAGGGAAGGAGAGAGGGAGAGAGAAAGAGAGGGGGAAAAGGGGGGGGGGGAGAGGGAAACACTGGTATTGGTATTTATTTTTTCAATTAAAATATTGTTGTTGTGGCACTTTTGTGGCGACAGCAGTTGGTTGGAGCAAACATCCCCCAAAGTTCTACAGTGTAGCTAAAGACTTTGATTGCACATTGTTTTTGTGATTTTGTTCATGTTAATAGTCATTCTAAATATCTGTGAGATACATGGCTACAGGAAGTCCCCTAACTCAGGAAACGAAGATGGCCTAGTCTGTTAGCTGTGTCTACTCAAAGGAGGTGACATTGTGGACATTATATACTACAGATTTCTTTTTTTAAATCTTCTGCCTTAATATATTTTTATTTCTGTTTTTGAATGGTTAGCCATCACGGTCCCCCTTTTTTGTGCCCTGGGAGTGGGCTGAGGTGTTGAGGCAGCCAGGGCTTGCTTGTACCCTCACTTGAGATCAGTTTAATAAAAGGGCATACCTTTATTATTAACAAGTGAAAATCTTAACTTTTATGAATTTCAAAATTCCCAGTATAGTTGATGGTTTCAAGAGAATTTTTGTGATCACAATGTGAGCTTCATACACCATTCTCCCCTAGAGCCTGGCAAGAAGCCTGCATCACATCCCAGAGTGCTGCAGGATTCAAGCTTGGAGGAAGATCCATTTCTCCTGGCTTCTGGCCCAGGGCCGATGACATAATGGCATTACTGATCTCGTGGTTTGAAGCAGCTGGTGAAGGTTTGAGTAAAGGAATGATGTTTGGACTGTGTTTCCTTCTCACTCAAGCCTCTTAGTTGGCATCCTCATCTGTCTAATACATAGCACCATTGGAGGACTGGGTTGTCTGGTCTTAAGTGTATGACAGTGATATTTTCCCTGGTTTTAACCTGCCATTCCATTTATAGGTTTGATCCTGCTTTCAAGTTACTATTTGCTAATTATGAAGTCTGTAATGTCCTGAATCACCATCATATTAAAACTGTTGGTGCTATAACCATCACCCTAGGAGCTAAAGTAGGCCAAGAATCTATACTGTGGTTATTTTTCACTATGAAGTTGAATGTACTTTGCTCTTTGGCCAAATACTATTTCATTGTTTTCAATGTATATAGTCATTATATATGGACCTTTGCTATATAAGGGCAGTTTCACACAATTGTACATTGAGCACATTTTACCCCATAACCTCTTTACTCTTTCCTGTCCCCTATATTCTAGTCCCCTTTATTCTTTTAAATAGTTTTGTTTATAATTTAATGTCATAGACATACATGATTTTATGCATCTATATAAAATCTAGGGACCAGAGATGTAGCTCAGTTGGTAGAGTGTGTGCCTAGCAACCAGGAAGCCCTGGGTTCAATCCCCGACACCCATATAGTACTGAAAACCATCTTTAACTAGAGTTCCAGGTGCCTCCAAGGGCACCAGGCATGCAAGTACTGCACAGACGAATGCACAAACAAAATACATACATAAAATATAAGAACCACAAATGAGAAAAAATACACTTATCTCTCTGATACTGGCTTAATTTACTTTATATGATCTCTCCAGTTGCATTTTTTTCTTGAAAAGAACAAAAGGACTAAAGACTTTTTCAAAAAGTCATATGGACTCCCACTAGTATAGAGACATCCTAAAATATATGCATACATATAAAAAGAGTTTAAATGAAATTAATTGATAACTGTAAGATATCACAGGCTAATAAATTAATAGCCCAGTCCCAAGAATGGGTTCCCATTTTTGGTATTGTCAACAAATGATATCTCAAAGAAGCCCATTCCTGATCTCTGTGAGTATTCCAAGTAAAACACACATCTAAAATTTCAAAGCTGACATCTGCAAATGAGAGAAAACATGATTGTTCATCTGATTTACTTCATTCAAAATAATTGTTTCAACTTTTGTCTATTTATGTATTATAATCTTATTGGTCTTAACATCTGAATAATAACAAAATGTGTAAATATCACATTATTACCCAGTCATCAGATGATGGGTATCTAGAAATTTTTTTTCCAATTTCTGGCTGTTATGGATGAAGCAGTAATGAACATGGAGAAGCAAGTGACCTTGTAGTTGGGTGCAGAGACCTTTGGGTATATGTCCAAGAGTTGTATAGCTAGATTTTGAGGTAGATTGATTCTCAACTTCCTGAAAAATCTCAACACTGGTTTTCCTAGTGGCTATACACTTTTGAACTCCCACTGGTAGTGGATGACTGTTCCCTTACCCCACGTCCTCACCAGCATGAGCTGTCATTTGTTTTATTGATCTTGGCCATTCTGACTGGTGTAAAATGAAATCTCAAAATAGTTTTAATTTGTATTTCCCTGATGACTAAGTATACTGAATATTTTAAATGATGTTTCTGAGCCATTTGTAATTCTTTTCTTTTTCTTTTTTAAAGAAGTCTCTGTTTAGTTCTATGCCACAGTTTTAAATTAGGTTGTCTGTTTTCTTGATGTTTAGGGTTTTGATTTTCTTGGTTTGAAGTCTTGGGTTTTTTTTGTTTTTTGTTTTTTTTGGATATTTTATTTATTTACATTTCAATGACATCCCCTTTCCCCATTTCCCCTCCCTAGAAACCCTCTATCCGAGTGTTCATGGAACTTTGTTTGGAGTCTTGTTATCTGTCTGTCTGTCTATCCATCCATCTATCTATTCATTTATGTTTTGTTTTTAGACAGAGTCTCATTGTATAGCTCACGCAGGTCTTGAACTCATCATGTAGAATAGGCTGGCCTTAAACTCAGGGATCTACTTGCCTCTCCTTGGGTACTGGGATTAAAATCATGCACTGATATTCTGGGCTAGTTTCGTTGCTTATTTGTGTGTGTGTGTGTGTGTGTGTGTGTGTGTGTGTGTGTGTGTGTCTGTTTCTCTGTATCTATCTGTCTGTCTGTCTCTCTGTGTTTAAAGTTCTGTATATATTCTAGACAGTAACCATCTGTCAGATATATAGCTGGAAATGATTTTTCTTCATTTTGCAGGTTACTTCTTAATGCAAACATTGGTGCCCTTTGCAGTAAGAACCTTTTTAGCTTGATTAGATTTTGTTTATTAACTGTTGACCTTAATGTCTGTTCTATCAGGATCCTGTTCTGAAAGTCTTTTTATTTACTAATGAGTTTAAATATAGTCACCGCTTTCTTCTCTATCAAATTTAGGGTATCAAATCTTTTCTTTATTTTTTTAAAATTTATTGGTTATTTTATTTATTTACATTTCAAATGTTATCCCCGTTCCTGAGTTTCTCCTCCGAAAAACCCCTTATCCCTCCCTCCCCCTGCTTCTATGAGGGTACTCCCCTACCCACACACCTACCCACTACCATCTCATTCCCACTCCCTCCTAGCATTCCCCTACACTGGGACATCAAGCCTCCATAGGACCAAGGGCCTCCCCTCCCATTGATACCAGTTAAGGCCATTCTCTGCTACATATTCACCTGGAGACCTGGGCTCCTCCATGTGTATTTTTGGTTGGTGGTTTACTCCCTGGGAACTCTGGGGATCTGGCTAGTTGATACTATCATTCTTCCTATGGCTCCTTCCCCTTCAGCTCCTTCAGCCCTTCCCCTAACTCCTCCATTGAGGTCTCCATGCTCAGCCCAATGTTTGGCTGTGTCCATCCACATCTGTCTATATTGGTCAGGCTCTGGCAGAGCCTCTCAGGAGACAGCTATATCAGGTTCCTATCAGCAAGCACTTCTTGGCATCAGACATCATAGTGTCTGGGGTCCTTGGTCCATTTGGAGTTGAGTTTTCATTTTTCTACAGTGCAGCCATCCAGTTTGACCAGCACAGTTTGTTGAAGATATCTTTTTTCCAGTGTTTAAGTTCGGCTATTTTTTTTTTTTTTTGTCAAAATTCAGGTGTTCATAGGTGTGTGAATTGATGTCTGGGACTTCAATTCAGTTAATCAATGTGTCTGTTTTATACCAATATTATGCTGTTTTTTATCACCATAGATTTGTAGTAACACTTGAAAGTGGAAATGATGATATGTCTAGCAGTTCTTTTTATTATTCAAGATTATTTTAGCTATCATGTTTGTATGTGTGTGTTTCTACACACACACACACACACACACACACACACACACACACACACACACACACACTATACACCCCAGTAAAAAAGAATTACTGGTCATCATAGTCAATGGCTCAATCCCTGAACTACATCGTATTTCCTTTTGTAATCCTTTTAGGTTTTGATGTATATTTATGTGTCAATATACACCAAAGAAGCTGTAAATTGTCTTTTCAATTTCTGTGAATTGTGTTGAGATTTTGATAGTGAGTGTGTTGAATCTGTATATTGCCTCTGGTAAGTTAGCTGTATTTACAATATTAATCCTATCCACTAATGAGTATGTGAGATCTTTCTATCTTCTTGAATCACCGACTTAAAGGTTTTCATTCTACGTATTTTTCCCAGTTAAACTTATTCTAATGGATGTGTGTCTGGTTTTTTGTTTTGTTTTGTTGTTTTGTTTGGAGGGTTCTATAGAGAGTACTCTTTCCCTGGTTTCTTTCTCAGTTTCAGTTTCTAGAATGCTGAAATTATAGACAATCTCCACCAAAAATGTAAAGGCCACCAAAATTGTGAAGACCACAAAGGTGTAGCCTAGGTTAGCCTAAAATTTGCTATCCTGACCTTTATCATTTGTCTACTGGTATGTGCCACTACAGCTGGCCCTTTCACTGATTTTTAAAAATCTCGTCTTTATGTAATCTAATTTTTAAATTGTATTCTTTGTTAACTATCTTTGTATATATGAACATATGTGATACAGCTAAATTTTATACCCCACACACATATCTATCTATCTATCTATCTATCTATCTATCTATCTATATTTGTGGTCTATACCACATATTTTGTTCTGAAAGGATTTTAATGTTGTCACACATTATTTTTCACGTTTACTATTATTTGATGATATTCTTTTAAAGCCCTTAATATATGGACTGTTTTACACTATCTTTTGTGATTGATGGCTGATTTTTCAGTGTTATGATTAGAGATAATAGAATGTAAGATATTAACGTTTTGGGGCTTTTTTGTCCTAGAACATGGTTGAAATTTGCTCCATTTGTGATGACAAAGAATGGTTCCTATATGCTTTATATAAAGTTAAAATATAACTTTATATAACTAAATTCAACTTCCAGCCATAAACCCTTATTTAGTTTCAGATCTGGCCTCAGCCTGTGGCCTATAAGTATATAAGTAGTAGAAGCCTTAACAACAATTTCTGAATTTTGACATAAAAACTTCTGATTACACAGCTCACCAGAACATCTAATCTGTATAGTAGCATCTATAATATAAGTTTAGTGTGTCATTTGACTAGTTTTAGAATGTTCTCTTTAAAATATAGAAAAAAAGAGGCTGAAGACATGGCTCAGTGGCTGGGAACACTTGCTGTTCTTCCAGAGGACCAAAGTTCAGTTCCTAACACCCATCTCAGGAGATTCAGAACTGTCTGTGACTTCAGCTCCATGAAATTTGACATCTCTGGCCTCCATAGACACAAAACACTCACATGCACATGTCAATGTGCAGGCACACACCTACAAATAATTTAAAATAATAAAAAATTATCTTAAATAAAATAAAGTTAAAACATTGACAAGAATTTTGAGGGGAAAATATTCTCACGTACTTTATAAATAGACATTCTAGCAGTTGGCTGGGTAGTAATTGCGTATTTATTATTGAAACAAATCGGTGCTGTGATAATAATTGATAATTGTGAAAGCTATTAATTTTATGTACAAAAACAATTATTAAGGCTTTTCAAACAGTTGGATGAATAGTTAGATAGATTTGTGCTTCCAGCACTATGCAAGAATACATTTTTGCTGCTTAATGCACATAATTTGAGGTGGTTTGTTGTAGTAGCTCAGGGAAAACCCGTATACGTGTAGGGATTTTATCTCTCAATATGCACAATAGTTAGTATAGGAAAAGACCAGTATTAATAAAAAAATGATTGCAAACACTTTAAAATTTTTATAGACTTATTTTAAACATCTGACATTAATTTCATAAAACAAAATCCAATTAATTTTTTTTACAACGTTAAGGATGATTTTATGCTGCAGAATTTTTTTTTTATAATTCCTTTTAGTTTTTGTCAAATTTTCCAATCAAAATTTACGTTATTTACCTTGACAACTGGTTTGATATGTTGTTGCTACTAAATTTAGAGTTTATGAATTTATTATGTCTTTGTTTATTTTTTTTTGCTTTAGCATGGGGGTTTAAAGGGGTCGTTAAAATTTCTAAGTAGGGGCTGGGGTATGTTCACAGGGTGAAAGTTCCCTTGTATGTTGAAATCTGGGGTTTAACCTCACATTAATTAAAAAGTCTGAAAAAAAAAAAAATTTTTTTAAGGG
>JAJTUV010004892.1:0-14628 GCA_021653895.1 Mastomys natalensis
CAGAAATCTCACAAAAACCCTACCCCTAGATGAAGAGCTGCAGGCAATTAATGCTGCTGGGGAGGGGGTTTTTCCCCTCAGTTTTTTCCCCCCCCCGGGGAAATGAAAATCCCCCAAATTTGGGTTTTTTTTACGAAAATGGTTAGCCCAAAAAGTTATTTTCCAAAAAAAACTAGGGAACCCCAAAAGGTTTTTATTTAAAAATTTTTTTCATTAAAAAAAGTAATGATAAAAAGGAAGGGGGGTACAGGGGGGGGGAAATTGGAAGAAGGGAAAAAAAAAATGGAAAAAAAAAAGTTCATATAAGTGAAGTTAAAAAATTTTTACACAAACCCGGGGGGGGGGGGGTGTTGGGGGCATGCCCTTTAAAACCCAGCACTTGGGGAGCAGAGGCCCCCCGGATTTCTGAGTTTGAGGCCAGCCCGGTCCCACCCGAGGGTTCCAAAGGGCAGCCAGGGCCCACACAGAGAAAACCCCCGTCTCAAAAAACCAAAAAAAAAAAAAAAAAAATTTTTCCCCCTGCAAAAATTTTTAAACCAAATGTCTTTTGGGAAACAGTTTTTAAAAATTTAACACACACAATCTTTCTATTTTAATTTTCTTTTTTGGGAAATTCCCCAATTTTTTTTATTTAAAAGCATTATTGTTTCTTTTTAAAAAAGAATGGGGCTACCCAATGCCAAAAAAAAAAAAAAATCATATTTAAAGTTAAAGGTTTTTAACCCCGGTATAAAAAGAAAAAAAAATTTTTTAGCAAAAATTATCCCCTGTTTTTTAAAAAATGTTTCCCTTCTTTAAAAACAAGACAACCCAAAAATTTTCATTTTGTATCAAAAGCAATGGGCTTGTTCTTAATTTAAATTTTTGTATAAAAAATGGGGAAAATTCGTGGACTGAAAAAAGGGGGTTACCTTGAGTAACAAAACCCTTTAAAAAACAATAAAATTTTTTAAAAAAAAATGTGAAATGGGCCAAACTTTCCTTTATTTTTTTTTTTTGTCTTTTGTACTGAAATTAGTCCAGGGTCTTCTGCAAAATCAAAACTACCCTTTAGCTAAAACCCTTCAACTTTTTTCTTTTGTTGGTGGGTGTTTTTATTTTTTTTCCCCCAAAAACATGGAAGCAAAAAAAAAAGGGAAAAAAAACGTAAGATAAAGGAAAGCCCTACCCAAGCTGCTTTATACAGATATTCCAGGGTTTAACCCTTTCTTCTTACATATTTGGGGGGGAAAGTCAATCCAGCAAAAGAAAAAGGGAAAAACATCTAGATAGTTTATGGTTTTTTTTCTTTGTTTGTAAAATTAAAATTTTTTTACCCGGGGGTTTTCCTTTGGAAAAGGTTCACTTGACACTCCCTTTTTGCTTACCTTTACAGTTTTTTCTATAAAAAATGGACATAATTTTGTCACCCGTGGATTTCCCTTTTTCTATAAAAAAACACCCCAGCTATTGCTAAATTTTGGGAAAAAAGGTTTTCCCCTTTCCCCTATCAGGGGAAAAAGGGATTTTGAGAGGTGTCACTTTTGCTAAGGGGAAAAGGGCCCCGTCTGCACCAAGGAAAAAAAAGCAAATCCCCAAAACATTTCCATTTGATTGTTTCCCTTTGTTCCTTAAGAGGGATTGTCTTTTTTTGTTGTTTTTTTTTTTTTTTTTTTTATTTTTTAAAAGTTCTTTGAGAATTTTACCAATGGGGGTTTTGTTAATTTATGCCCTCAAGCCCTCCCAATCCCCTTTCCCAACCCCCCAATTTTTTTCATCTCTTTTTTAAACCATTCAGTCCGTTTGTTTTTTGCATTAAGTCCTGAAACTTCGTAATACCCCAAACTTGAGTGCCTTCCTCTGAAGCAGAGTTGACCTCAAAGCCATCCTTAAAGGGAAATGACCTTTTTCCCAGAAAAATCGCTGCAGCATGGAGAGGGGGTCCAGGTTTCCCCTCCCTGGCTTGGAGCTACGGCCATTGATAGCTGTCAGGTCCCTTTGTTTGAATGTTTTTAGTTGGTAGTTTCTAAGACTATTTAAGATTCCAAAATTCTATATTTAAGTTATTACCTATGAATTCTTTTAAAATTTGTATTTATGTGTACCATGCATGCATACGTTGCACACTCGCAAAGTTTAAAAACAGATTTATTAACTACATCCCATTTTTTTTTTCTTTACATCTTTTGATTAAATAGGACCTTTAGTCATTTTTAAACATCAAATTAAAGCTAAAAAGGAAAAAAAAAAAAAATGGGGGAAAAAATTTAAATTTTTTTAAAATTTTTGAACAAAAAGGACTCTTTTGGATTTTGTTTTTTTGTTTGTTTTTTCTCATGTTTCAAAATCACTAAATAGTAGAATTTTTTTAAAAAAGAAAAAGACGAATTGATGCAAACAGCGTCCTGAAGACTTTAGAGCCCATTGACATGTAATGGAAAAAACGATAGATGATTTCCTACTATTTGTCTTCTTTATGTAGATTTTAATGTTGGGGGGAGAGCTAAAAAAAAAAAAAAAAACAAACAAAATGAAAACCTTTTAAAAAATGGCACAAATTAAGTGAGCTGTAGTGTCAGCTCTAAAAAAATAAAATGAAAGACAGAGGCAGGCAGAGAGAGCGGACAAACCCCAGTGGAAGCTCAGCACCAGCCTCGGCGTCAGGGAGCGGGGACCCAATTTCCCTTTGACACTATCCCAAAAAAAAACTGAGTCATGTTACCAATCTTTCCGTTTCCTCAAATGTAAATTAGAAGTAATAGCCCTGTATTTGAAAGTTTAAAAAAAGCAATTTTTGCAACACCTACACTGATGTTCAGAACAACTTCAAAACATTTTCTTTTTTAAAAGTGGAAACAAAATTATAAAGTATAACTAAATTATTTTTTTCAGGCCCCTCGACCAATATGTCAGAATTTTTTCACAGTCTTCAGTAGTACTAAAGGGGGGGATTTCCTTTAACAGAAGACTTTAGCTGGTTCTTTGGGAGGTAATTAAAGTATGCTTTTAAAATTTACAAAAAAAAAAAAAAGAAAAAAGAATTTCCAAGTATAATTTTTCAAATTTTATAAAAACTAAGCATTTTTGTATAAACGAACAATAAAAAAGTAAAAACTATGCCAGAAACATAGCTCTGTGCTTAAGAGCATCTGCTGCCCTTCTAAAGGACCATCATTCACCTGCTCAGCACCACCTGTAACTCCAGCTCAAGGGATCCAGTGCCTTCTCCTGGCCTCCAAGGGCACAGCCACACACACACACACAAACACACACACCAAGACAACAACAACAACGATGATGATGATGATGACCAACCCAGGTGGAGGAGACTACTAATGATGAAATTTGTGAGCAAATTTTAGAAGCCTAGTAATGGAAACCAGCTATTTTAATCCATAAATTCATGTTCACTTTAACAGAATTTTTTCCTCTTATACAATTTCTATGATTATACTTAATGTTAGTTTTATAAAAAGAATAAATTAATAATCAAAATTATGACCAGAATTCCAAAACTTCAAAGTCACCAATGAATCATAAAGTAGTAAATCCCACTGTTCACAGGGGATACCAGTGTGAGACACTGTGTACACTTAGGCCATAGAGCATGACATGCAGGTCATCCTCAACCTTTTGTATGAGTAGTTTTGCCTCCTCACAACCTCTTACTAGAGCGAAAGGACACTTGATAACTTACCGGAGATGTTGTAAACATCCAGTTTTTTCACTGTAAGTTTTTGGGGTAAATAAGATAATTTTGGAAGGATACTATTAGACTCATCTATTGAATTGATTTCCCTTTATTAAACTATCTAAAATGGTCTCTCTTGCTGACAATGAATGGGCTACTAATTGGGTAAGTGTTTAGTGCTGTTTTTGAGATATTTTAGCATTTAGTGAACAAACAGTGTTAAGGTTTCCATTTTAATTACTTTTGTGATTTATTTCCATGGAGGTTTTGATAACAACGGTGCTATCATAGGACCTAGGAGCACGCGACACAGTTAAATCCTGAAGAAACATGCCACTTACTATTTTACAACCTTTTCAAAAGAATTGTTAGTCCAGGTAAACAGCTGTTTTCATTATTCTTTGCTTACCTCCCATTGAAAAAACCTAAGACAAACTCCTGCTTTAACTGAATTCAAATTGAAGTCAAGACAAGACTCAAAGACATCCAAAGAATGACTGTAATACACGTATAGCTACTGCAAAATGGCGATCATGGACTCCTCCTATGGAGTCCAGCTTTTTACCTATCTGCCCCGTGAAAGTTGTGTCATTTCAAAGATGCCCAGGACCTAAATTTCCTATGAAACCTCAGGTGATTAGGCTTTTGCAGCCTAAGATATGGTAAGACTGCAACTTACTTAGAAACATTAAAATTATGCATTTATTTCCTAATATATTTATTTAAGATGCCTCAAAATATTCTAACAGGATATATTAAGAAAAATGATTTCTCATGCATTTTTATTTATGTATTTGATTTTGAAACAGGTTCTTGCTGTGTAGCACAGTTGACCTTGAACTCATGACCTACCTTTCTGCTTTAGCTTCTAAAGTGCTGGGATTATGGGTGTGCACCACCATGCGCAACTTGAAGCATTTTTAAATGAAGAAAATTGTACATTGAAATTTAAATAACTAAGAAGATAATTGCATACCAAAAACCCTCTGGGGATTAAGATGGCATAATTGAAAATTTATGTCCAAAACAGAAATATCCATATCTAGAGGGCCAACACTCAAATTCTCAATACACTTCTCTTGACTTTCCTTTTTTTTCCAGTGAAAATTCATGATACAGAATTGATGGATACACTTGTAGCCTCAGCACTCAGAGGACTAAAGGCGGAGGATGGATGGGTTTGTTGTCAGCCCAGTCTTTATAGTGATAGGCCTTATTTCAAGAATAAGTAACAGATAATAGTAAAAATAAATGAAGCTTTCTCCTAATGGATGAGCCTGGGATCTTTTTTTCCTGGCACAGAGAGAAGAAAAGACATCAATCAGAATAGCACAAACCATGTGAACTACATTTCACCATGGATATAGTTAAATTTGTTTTTATTGAAAATATACTAGTTTAAAAATCACTAGTATGCTTTTCTTTTTAAAGGGCCATGGTGGGAATCTTAACAAGTGAAGGATTTGGAGAAAGAAAGCACTCTCATGCAGGACTAAAACCTTTTCGTATTTTAATCAGTTTATTGGACAAACCTGAACTAGGTAATAGTTCCTGCTGTCCCAAAAACATGAGGTGACATATCCTTTTATATTGTTTCATGATAAAACTAAGATGAAGACATTGGAAAAACTTGTTGTATTTCGAAAATGGGTTTTAAATACAGATTTTTATCAGTTCTTTACTGAGGTTACAGATGTGCCGCTGGCCTTTATGTCAGCGTAAGACTTAATGTTGTGCGCTGTTAGGCAACAAAGTCATTTTTTAAAGCTGTCATCTCAGACTCTTAATCATTATTCTCTGAAATGGAAGCATTCTATCATAATTACCCTTAAAGTTCATACAATTTGAGAGCTGGAACAAAAATTATGATGTTATTATTTCCCTCACAGTCTTCTTCTTGCTGTTCTGTACTTTCCTTCATTGTTATGTATATTATATTTAAAATATACTAGAAAATTAATGTAGTGTTTACATAAATTAAGAAAAAATAATTTTGTTTTTTGCTATTATAAAATATGTAAAATTTCTAATTTTGAAGTGTTTTGGCACATATGCTATAAATCAACTCTTAAAAGTGAAATTTTTAAATATGAAAGTAGCAAGTGTAGGAAGAACTTCAACAGGGTCATTTTTTAGGTGTTCTGTGATTGTGGTGAAGCTGAGAGGATTTTTTAAAGAATAGTGGAAACTGTGAAGCAGACAGATTTATCCTTCTGGGTTTGAGAGTTAAATAGCAACAGCACAGGTGTGGACAGTCATTCTTTGAGCTGCACAGTGCATCTTGGAGAAGTTTCTCCAAGTTGTACCGACTGTCCTGTGAGTCTCATTGTTGTCTCATTTGGGATGAGTAAACTAAGACTCAAAAACTAAAGAGCCTGTCAAAGGTAACAGATACTGAACCAAATCATTTCCTGATTTTGTCACTTCTATTAATGTGACCCTCTTCTTTAAAGAGACGTTTATCCCATTATTTACTATTAGACCATGTTTTAAAACATAGAGTTCAGTTGAGCTTCTAGGGGGAAAGAGTCTTTTCTTAAAGTACTTTCTTCAAAGCATGCTTCAATTGGATCATTCTTCAAGTCATCATAATTTTGCTAGTATTAAATTATTTCTGCCTATAATTTGCTATATATTAATTTTAGGACCTGTAATTCTAGAAGATGTTCTGATTGAGGTGTTTAGAACTTTGTATTCTCAATGCAAAGCAGAATTGGATCTTCAGATGGAACCACCCTTCAGCAAGGACCATGCTCAGTTAAGCAGGTAGATTACTAAAAATTAAGCAAGACATAAAAGACAGCCTCATTTATTAGTACTTATGAAGTGGACTCTAGTATATGAATTCATATAATGAGATTATTAGTAATGGCTAGGGATTTTACTCTAAAGTTTATATTGTGATAAATAAAATTATCACTTTCATAGAATGAAGTATCATAATTAATTGTATTCATTATTCAAAAAGGTACTTTAAACAAGACAGTGATCATTACTTGATTACTTGATTGATTCTTAATTATACCAGTTCGTGAAATTAATGTTGAATAGTTGGGCTGACAAGATAGCACAGAGGTTAAAGAAAGACATTTGGCTCCAAGCCTGACTCTTGAGTTCTATCCACTGGATTCAGATGATAGAGGGATCCAAACCGTTCCTGTGTAATCGTCCTCTAACCTCCACATGCTTGCCATGTCATGCACATGTCATAAACACACACACAGAATAAACGAGCACATGTACAAGTGAAGCAGGAAAAACTGTTGATAGTTAATGTGAAAATAATAGCCCCAGAGAATTTAATTAATAAACTCACAGGAGATTGACACAGGTCAATTAATGAGACTTGGACTTGCTGACAAAGTCTTTTCCGTTCTTCTGTGTTAGGTGGATCACTTCTTTCTAGTATTACTGCTACTGTAATAGGACAAAGGTTCCAAGACTATAATTGTTACTTGGTTTGGTTTTGGTTTTTGTTTGTTTTGTTTTTCACTAATTCTGCCTTTCATTATTGACTCTTTGGTGGTAATTGGGTAATACCCTTAACTTGCCTAAAACATACTTTTATATGTATGTAAAACATATACATATGATTTCTGATGATATATTTCTCACTTTTTTGTTAGAAAAGTTGTTGTGCTCTGTACTTGAGAATTTGTATTATCCTAGGGAGTATATTAGGTTTTTTGTTCCTCCCTGAAAGCTGTACTGACAGTGTGTATATAATACAGTCACTCCAGTTATACAAAGAATAGGAGAAAAATAGGTAAGAAATAGGCTAAAGGGTAACCATTTGAAATACTATCATTTGTTCCTGAGAATTTCTGTAATGAGCATTTACAGTGACTATGCTCTATGTTTTCTTTTTTCTTGCTTTTGCTCAGATGGGACCTAGAGAGTCTACCACTGACCTACACACCCAGCACCTTATTGGTTTACAAACTAAATTTTATCATTTGACTGGTCAAAAACTGGTCATAATTTACCCTTTGAAAGAAAATTCTGACTAGCATAGAAAAGACAGCAAGATTCCAATGCAGGAAGGCTATTGAAAGCACTTCACAATTCAGTGTATATGTGCCAACAGAAGCCAAAAATCTTGATGCCAAATTAACAACTACACACTTAAAAGAGTCCCCCAAGGAAGCTGGGTATCATGGCCCAGGGTTGTAGTGATCCCAGCATCTGGGCATGGGAGGCATAGGCAGGAGATTCTCAAGCGCAGCTATCTTACATATGACAGCAGCATGTCTTAAAAGAGGAGAGGGAACCTGCCTTTGCTGGTCTCTTGTGGGTTACTATGCAGAGACTATGTTAAAAAATTATGATTATCATTCTTGTGAATTATGCAAACTCAAGTTCTGAAAAGTAGTTCTATATAATGTAACAGAGTGGGACTAGATTTATGTCACCATTGTAGTCTACCTCCAACTAGGCAGTATTCTAGCAGCTATGTAGTAACTGCCCTAAGAACACTGCACTCAGTTTTGAAAAGCACGTTAATATTTCTACTTAATTGGTTTCTTTTCTTTTTTAGTAAATTAAGGGAAAACAAGAAAACAGCCGAGCTGATTAAAACTGCGAATCTTCTTTTTAATTCCTTTGAACCTTATTATATGTGGGATTACATTGCACGCTGGTTCGAAGAATGTTGTCGGTAGGTTAACTGCTTCATTTATTATGGTGTAGTAGCATCCAAAGCTAATGTTTAACTTTTTAAAATGTTCTTTTTATACATTTTACTCCCACTGAAAAATGTTCATTACCCATCATCTAAATTTACCTTATCAATCTAGGACATAAAAATCACTGGTCATATAATGTTAGAATTACAATAGCGCTTAGAGGTGATTATTCACTTAGCAGTACAGATGAAAGTGTTAATTTTTCTGGACTGCAGCAGCCCCTCTGTCATTGGCTATGGAGAAGAAAGCAGCTTGCATCAGCACACTTTCCAGAAGTATTCCCACTTATTAATAGAACTACTGTGTGTTTTTACAAACTTAGAAGCATCCCATATTGTCACTGATGAGCAATAATAAATACTTCACACCTTAAGATAGAAAGCTTGAAACACAGTCTAAAATCCCTAGGGTACTAAGTGAAGAAGAGTGACATCTCCATTTCAACTCTCAGCCCAGTTCCTATGCAACCTAATTAGCTCCTAAATCATGAGGAACACAGAGTCAAAAAGTAAGCATGTCCAATCTTGAGTCTAGAAGCAATTAGAACTGTAAATGTATGAATTCCTTTAATTATTCAGAGATTTGATTGCTTGTCTAGTTGACAGATGTCGAGGACCCAATTGAAAAGCATTGTGTAAGGCATATTAGATAGTCCCTGACCTCGGGGACTTTATAATAGAACAGGTAAGACACATATATGTCTGCCCCAGAAATAAATTAAAAATTGAAAATGCCTCATAGGTTAAGATATAAGGATGGAGAGGATTTATGAGTATCTTTCCCACCTTGCTATACTCTGTTTTCTACACATATATCCAACCTTCTGCATTAAGTATTCTAAATTCACAACACACATCCATGCTTTTTAAGCTAACATGTACTATAACATTCACTCCCTTTTGTGCTGCTTAGACTTCACTGTGCTATTCTTTATGTATCCTACCTCCTTTGTTCTTCTGGAATAGTCCTGTAGAGGTGTCACTCACCTCACAGTAGCCTTCACTCCCTCAAACTACACCTCAGAATCAGCTATCCCCATCCTATCCATTGGTTTTATTTAACTCTACCTGTTTATGTTTCTTACTGGTCAAAGATTGTATAATTGTATCCTGAGACTACATGGCTGTGTGTTTGGTCAAATATGATTAAAATGGGTTGATATCAGTGTTTCTTGTCTCTCATCTTAGATCAGAAGAGACTTCTTGTAAAACATGATGTTTGGTCTCAGACCTTGAAGGAGAGTTATATTCCAGATATGAGGAGCATTACATTGGTGTAACAGCAATCTAGCAAAGCACATTGTAAACCAAGTGTCTCAGTTTAAAAATCAAATTAAAAAAAAAAAACATCAATTTTTATCAGGAGACACATCCACAGTGACACAGTGTAAATCTCAACAATTGTGTTACATTCAGAACACTTGGAATCATGGGGCAAGATGATAGGGACCTCGTTTTGGTTTTTGTTGTTGTTGTTGTTGTTGTTTTTAATTTATTTAGTTATTTAGATCACATCATAATTTACTTATTTACACAGGGGTTATAAACACAAAAAGGCAGGATGTGGGGAAGGGAATGGCACCGGAGCATAGGTGTTCAGGGGAGTACAGATACCTTTCAGAACAGGGTATCAGCTGGGTGTAGGTTCAGGGGACAGGTCACTATGGCTCTGCCTATGATTCACTTGTCCTTATCTAAGTTGGTACTGTCCACCGAGGCTGCCTATTTATAAGACCTATGACTACTTGGGCTAGTAAATTTCCACAGAAGCCACCTGTTTACAATAGCTTATAGCCTTCTGTTTCAGTGTTTTTCCACAGAGACCCAAGACTTTGTGTTAGCATGCATGTATGTCAGGACTATTGCTGACTTTAGGCCTATGGCTGATTTTTGGCTTTTAGTGTATATGTAGGGCTGCCCCTGACATCTCCTCCCTTCTCTAAGTATAGAAGGGCTGTGGCAATTCTATTCTTGCGAAGGCAGGGATAGAGGCCTGACCTCCAGTAATTGAAGGGGACCTTGTAATGGCTCCGGTCCTCCTGTCGTTGTCCAGTGAGGCATGAGGGCCATACCCATCCCGATGTCTTTTTCCTGGAGAGGGGATACTTTTGACATCAACCCCTATGCAGTCAGGGACCTCGTTTTGAGAATTTTCTGTGGAAGCAATGTGGCAGTGTCCTGGAGCAGCAAGAGTGAGCATTACTGTGTGTCTCAGTCTTGACTTGAGCCTTATTTGTTAAATAGTGATGTAATCACATGTTTTCCTATCATATGATAGTATGTTTGATTAAGTCTTTTTTTTTTTCCTTTGTAGGAGGACACTGCACTCCAGACTTCAGGTTGGGCCTGGAGACAGTAGTGATTCGTCTGAGTTACAACTGACTAATTTCTGCTTACTGGTGGATTTTTTGTTGGATATAGTCTCCTTGGTAAGACTATCTTGGTTAAAAAAAAAAAAAATGTTAAGAGCATTGCTTATATATTTCATGATGAACACAAATCTCATCTATAGATAAATTCCATCTTTAAAAGTTGGCGTAGCTTTTTTTCATGACATTTTCTAAATGTTTTTGTCTTCTTAGCATGTATATATAGAATACATGGAATCTACTTCCTACTTGCATGTTGTAAAATCTAATGTTCAGTGGGTGGAGTTATGCTGTGTTTGTATTGGTTAACAATTCTTTCTTTTATGTGAAGACTGTTGGCAATGTTTTCCCTGTGTTTTTCTCTCCTCAACTCTTTGCTTTCTCATTTTGAAGCCTACTAGAAGTATGAGGGTGCTGTGTCAGGTATGGCATTCAGCCTGTTTTTATTTTGATTGATTTTATTCACTTCCATTAGAATCTCAGTTAATATAGCACATAAAACTGGGGTATTCAATTATATATGCTTGATATACTGGGATTGAGAATTTGTGGGTGGGGGTTATGATGTGTTTCCCCATATCTGTGTCTTGGAGGCTGGAGCTCAATACTGGGTATGTCTTTCTTAATCACTCTCCACCTTATTTTATGAGATAGAGTCCCTGAAGATTGTGAAATAGACTAAAGTGGTTGATTTTTGCCCTTCAGGAATCTGCCTGTCTCCCTGTCCCCTAGCACTGGGATCACAGATGTGCACCATCCCACCTAGTTTTAATGTGGATGTTAGGGATCCGAACTCAGGTCTTCATGCTTGCATGGCAAGCATTTTACACACTGAGCTAACTTGACGGATCTAGGAATAGAGATTTTATAAGTCATCAGTATTAAAATGCCAATGAACTCTTTTAGTTAAAAGCATGATACCTATAAAACACGAGCAAAAATATACCCTTGTATAGATTAAAATAAAATAACTATGACTTTTATATTATACATTAATTTTTTTCAACTTTCTTTATTTTCAGGAGACTTATATTGAAATCCAGACAGAACACCTGCCCCAATTACTGCTCAGGATGATTTCTGCCTTGACAAGCCATCTCCAGACACTGCGCTTATCCGAGCTCACAGATTCTTTAAGGCTCTGCCTCAAAGATCCTTAGCAAGGTTCAGCTCCATTGTTATCTGCTGGCAATGGAGGTGTGGTACAGTTTCCAAATGGGCAGAACAGTACAGTCAAAGAATGGGAAGAAAAAAAATAATTTCAGCTGGAGTTCTTGGTATCAGATCAGTTTGTGGTTTTCAGGGCAGAACACTTATGAGTTAAGTCCAAATCAGTGAGTCGAAGATCAGAGTGGTTGTGGTCATTGTGTAGTTTGACTGTCGATGTTAGTAACTTTGTGGGAGAAGTAAAATACATATGGCAACTAAATTTTAGAAATTTAAAGTTTACCAGTTGTCACACTAAAAGCAATGTGTGACATTGTTTTACTAGCCAATATAACAAATGTATTATCATTTCACTATGCAATATATATATATATATAATATATATATATTATTATATATATATATAAAATTGATGTTCAGGAAAACGAGTGTTGATCCTTTACTTTTTTGTACTATCTTCAAAATATACTGAATATTTTATTTTTAGAACATCTTTATATAAGTATCAAATTTTTATCAGGAATTCTATGATCTGTATTGGTTTTATAAAATTTTTATATGAAAATTTATATCATATCCAGTTGTTCCAAACATGCTTTGTTTAATAATAGCTATGTTATTCTTTTTGGTTTTAATTTTGAAACTTGAGTGCCTAAGCCACATTAAGCTGCGTTGTAAGTACCCAGTAAACACATCGGCATTCCTGTTTGTGTAAGAGGCCTGTGTATAAATTTTATTGATTCTTTCATTACACCAAAAATTTGGCTGCTTTCTTGAATTTAGAACCTTATTTTTATTTCAAGTACCCATATGCTCAATATTCTCTTTAAAATTTAGCAAAATTAACACTTTTTCAATATATAAACACATATCTATAATATCTAAGATTGTACATATATAATTTTAATGTTTAATGTGCCATTGAACCAACTTTGAATACTCTTATAGAAAATCAGTGATTTAATTGTTTTTCAGACTTACAAAAAAATCAACTATATAGTAAGGGCCAAAAGATAACTCAGTGAGTAAAAGCATTTGCGGTCAAGCCTGATGCCCTGAGTTAAATCCTCAGAGTCTACATGGCAAAGGGAAGAATTTGACTCATAAGCACTGTGCTGTGACTTCCACATACACGCTCACACACAAACATAAATACACAGGAAATAACTGTAAAAATAAAAAATTAGATCTAGTGAAGTATGAACAAAGATATTTGATTACATGATAATTGTACTAAAAGTTAGTCATATTGGCATTATGTAAATATAAGTATTTGAAAATTCCTGGGGAATCAGGGTTTTTTAATTTATAATTGTGTAGCTATGTAATTGCTTCTTTTCTGATTAGATAACCTATTTTTCTTCCCTGCAAAATAAAACTTGAAGAGGTATGTACAAACTTTCCCACCAGCTGTTAATCCTGAAACATTTTTTCTCATTCTATTACAAATGTATCCTTGATACTGCAATGAAAGTAAGAGCGTTTACTGTTTAAGTATACTTGATTTACACTGCATAAACCGAAAGCATTATTCTAATGCCTTCCAGCCTGTCATGTAATGTATAATATATACTGTCTCTACATGTGTAGGAAAGTTATTTTGTTGTTGTCCTTGCATGTACTTTAAGAGTTTTCTTATATATAAAACTAAAAGCATTTAATTTTGCAGCTAAATAAGATTTATGGGAATTGTACAAGACACACTTACCATTTTTTCAGTAACATGGTCAATTTGTGAAAATGCACATTTTTCTGAAGACCTTTATTAATGATCATTAGGTGAGACACATGCAATGGTGTTCAGCTAACTGCAGGGCAATTAAATAAAACGGTCTAAATGCTAATTGACTTGTTAGCCTTGACTAGGACTCCTATACCCATCCATCTTCCCATTCATCCTCCTTTCCTCTTTCATGCTCCCAGCATGTATTTTTTCCCCTCAAGTACAATGGTAAAATCTTGAATATATGAAAACTGATAGTATTTTCACGCTGAGACTATTTCTTATATTCTAATTTTTTTTTGAAATGTACGTGAAGAGCTGCTACTTTTAACAGTTGTAAGCCTAGTTTGGCCCCATAGCACTTGGTACTTTTTATAATATTGTATTGGGTGTCTACTCAAAATGACCAAAATACCCTTTCTATTTTTAGAAAGAAATGATCATGAAGTAATTATATAGCTATGTAATGTAGCCTAAACCATAACTAAACATGCAAGTTTTAATTGGATTTATAGATTAAATTTTATTACCTTAGTGTCATCCTTTGTATTAAAACAAAAATAATTTTATAGGAATAAGGTAATGATAGTTTTATTATCTGGATAAATCTTTTTGTATAAAAAGTACAACATTTTAGTTGGTGAATAGTCTTTCAAAGAAAAAAGGAAATAGGCCTAAATTTGATAATAAAATTTGAGAGGCAAATGAGTTCAATTGCTAGCTTCTAGACTTTGACACTGTTCTATGAAAAGCTGTGCTGTACATAGTAACACTGTGGTCACTAGAAATCACCCTCTCCAAGCTCCTTGGGGACCACTTAGCTTTGCCACTGCAACCTTGGGCAAGTTTATTCTAACCTCCCTGAACTTCAGTTTTCTGTCTTTGAACATAGAAACTACTTTGTTCCTTCAGTAGTTTACAGGAACTGCCTACAGTCTCTGCACTTTTCAGCCCTTTCCTTCAAGCTAAGAGACACATTAACAAGTATTACAATTGAATTACATTAAGTTAATAG
>JAJTUV010004893.1:0-15021 GCA_021653895.1 Mastomys natalensis
TTATAGACATGATTAACCTAGAAACAACATACACAGCCAAATCTTTCAAGATGTCTTGTGTAATGAGAACAGTGACATGGAATTTGGAAGGGGATATGAAATAAAATACTATAAACTGAGTAGCTCATATAACAAGCATTTGTTTGTCTGATATAGTAGTTCTGGAGGTTGAGGAATCAAAATTGAAGATCCAGAAGCGTTCACTACCTGGGAAGGCTCAATGTCTGTTCTTGAGCTGCAAATGGCTATCTTCTCTTGTTCTCAGAGGACGGAAAGAAATGAACAAGCTTTGTTAGGATCTTTTTTATATCCCTGAATGAATGACTATGGTTTGGATCCGAAGGAATTCCAATGTGTCCGTATCAAAGGCTTAATCCCAACAACAGGATTCATATACGGAAGTTTGAAGTTAAGACCTCTAAGTTCATCAATGGATGAATCCATTGGCAAATTTACAGTTAATGGTCTGTTGGGAGGGGGAGGAGACTTTAATTGGTGGTGGAATATGTTGGATTAGTTGGATATAGGAGGTCAAAGAAGAGTAAACTCAAAGTATTTTTGTCCTTTCTTTATCGCTACCTTTGGAACTGTCTCTCTTGATATTTTTATTGCCTTAAAGTGAGTTTCCTGTCCTGGTGTAATATGGAAGACCATATTATAGAACCAAAATAGCCCAGTGAGTGAATGAAAATCATGAACCAATATAATATTTCCTTTCTTTTCTCATATCAAAGAAAATCTGGCTGACAGATGAAGGATTAAATTACAACTTAAGCACATCCCTAAGCCCCACCTGCTATCTCATCACAAAAAAGAATTATAATTTCAACCCATGGACTGTGATTATGAACTTTGGAGGAAAAAAGTATTTAGTAGATAGTAGAGCTCAAGAAATGTTTCCCTCAAATAAGCAAGTTTAGTTTTTAACCTCTGGAGAATTTTGTAGAGAAGGAGAGAAAAGAATTATCATATATATCTTCTTGAGTAGAAAAGAGGTTAACAGTCTAGACATGATTGGAGGGGATCATTTTAGCTGGAACATGGGCAACCATCTTGCAGGACAAGAGAGCAGAATAAATGATTGACAGATGATGACAAGGGGTTGATATATTGCACACTCTGGAGAACATGCTCTTTAAACCACATTATTTACTCAAAATTTTTTAAAAAAATGATGACTTTCAAGAGCAGAAAGAAATATCAATAATCATTGGTAATTTGGGGTGGAAGAGGAAAGGAGAATGTTCATTTAAAAGGCTACAAGAATACTAGCATTACAGAGGTGGGAATGACTCAAGGTCTACTACAATAAGTTATCAAACTAAACTAAAACTGAATGTGCAGGCATTGCTAAGTGAGACCATTGTTAAGTATCCTGTGTCTAGAGTCAGTTCTGCATAATTAATATTATTTACAGTCTTAGTAAGTACACACCACACTGAACTTAAAGCATTATAAGAAGGGATAAAAAATCTTTTTATATTAAAAACAATTCATACCACAAAAGAAAGGTAAGAATCTTTAGATTTCACAGAGTAGTTATAGCAGTTGGAGAAGATTCCATGAGTGAAGAGCATTGAGGAAGAATTCTATTCATGACCTTGCTGATGAAGCAACTTCTTCTGTACAGAGACTGCTTTCCTCTGAACAAGAAGTAAGTCAATATTTGTTAAATAAATGAGTACCCTCACCCTAAAACCTGGGCCATCCACTTTCAGAGACAAATCCTTAAATATATTTAAATTTCTTCAACCAATATTGATCTTTATAGATTTTTTAAAAATCCTTCTTTTAAAGTCAATTTTTAATTCTATATTTTATCCAACCATTCATATTTTATATCATTCATTTCATTCAAATCATAATGTCTATTGCTGTAAGATTGGGTATAGTTTTCCCATAAATATTTAAACTCTGGCCTATATCTTTGACTTTTTCATTCTCTATTCCTAATGTTTATTTTTGCATTTTCTTTACTTTTCTCCTCAATCAGACTTGCTTTGAATTTGGTTGCATTAGTTGATTCTTTCAAAGATCAATCTTTAGAATTCAATTTTTTAGTCTATTGGTTTTGTTTTCCTCTATTTGACTACAAATTAATGCCAACTTTTTACCAGCTAGCTAATGGGACAAATTTAAGAAACTTATAACCCTTTTTGTTTTTTAACTTCTTATTTATAAGAAAAGTATAATAATTACAAACCAGAGAGCTCCTTAAAGTCTCAATGAGTTTAAATGCAATGGCTTTCAAAATATACCTAGCACTCAGTAAGGTTTATTCTAGTTTTGTTATGTTGCTATGATAAAACACTCCATCTGAAAGAAAACTAGAAGAAACATTTATTTAATTTACAGTTTACAGTCCATCATTAAGAAAAGTATGGGTAGGAATAAAAATATTCCCAGGAAAAAAGCTATATATATGTTCAAGCTATATATTTCATTCTTGAAGCTTGACCAAAATAGAAATACTGACCTCATGCCATCACTGGAGTGTTCATGGAATTTTGTTTATTGCCTTGCTTGTTCTTTGACTAATTGTGTTTATTGTAGTGCTTGTTCTTTGACTATTTGCATCTATTGTACTGCTAGTCCCTCAACCTAGAACTGACCTTAATACTTGCATGTAATTAAATGGTATAAAAGGAAAAGGAGGAGGGGGAATGAGATAGGGGGATTCTAGAGGGAGGAAGTGGGAAAGGGGATGACATCTGAGATGTAAATAAATAAAATATACAATAAAAAATTAAAAAGAGAAAAGTATGGGTAAGACCTCAATAAAGAATCTGGAATCCATAAATCAATTGTTTTCAAACATGGCTAATTTCTCTACATGCGACTACCAATTGAACCAGCACCATTTGTTGAAAATGCTGTCTTTTTTCTAAGATGGTTTTGGCTTCTTTGTCAAAGATCAGGTGTCCATAGGTGTGTGGGTATTTCAGGGTCTTCAATTCTATTCCATTGATCTACCTCTTATCTCTGTATCAATATCATGAGCATGGGAGAGCTTTTCAACTTCTGAGGTGTTCTTTGATTTCTTTCTTCAGAGACTTTAAGTTGTTATCATACAGAGCCTTCAGTCGCTTGATTAGAGTCACACCAAGATAATTTACATTATTTCTAACTATTGTGAAGTAAATTAATTTTCTCAACCCATTTATCCTTTGAGTATAGGAAGGCTACTGATTTGTTTGAGTTAATTTTTTTATTGGATATTTTATTTATTTACAATACAGATGTCATCCCCTTTCCCCATTACCCATCCCTAGTAACCCCCTACCCTATACCCCCTCTTCCTTTATGCTTTTATACCATTTTGATTACATGCATATATTAAGGTCAGTTCTAGGTTGAGGTCTAGCAATACAATACATGCAAATAGTCAAGGAACAAGCAATAAAATAAACACATATAATCAAAGAAAAAGCAAGGCATTATTAACCCAATTATGTAAACACTCCCATGATCACTGTTTCTAAAGGCTTATCAAGATGACCAAAGTATTTGAGCCTAGTTCCCTGTCCTGGCCCAAGGTCATTTTCATGTCTGAAGCCTACTTCCTTGTTCTAGCCTAAAATTTAGATTCTTGTCTGAAATTACTTCTTTGTTGTAGCCTAATATTAGGTTCCTACTGAATTACTTCTTTGTTCTAGCTAATGTCAGATCGCTGAAGCCTACTACCTTGACCTTGGCCAATATCATATTCATGCCAAGCAGCTCATTTCCTTGTCCTTGGCCCATGTCAGCTTCTTGCTAAGCAGCCCCAAAAGCTCTCCACCTTCCCCCCTCCCTTTTTTATTTCATTAACAAGACTGAGCCTGTCTTAGGTCATTCTGACAAGAATGCCTCCCTTACCCATCATGGAATATCCATTATCAAAAGCAATGCATTTCTGTCTTAGGTTGGTAAGGCTCTGTGCAGAATCTTACCCGTCCTTGACTTGCCAGCCTGTTAGTTTAATAACTGTCTGGGGGTCAATTTTCAGTTTCAAGCCATGTACTTTGACTGCCAACATGTTGATGTTGTTAAAGATAAGCTTTAACACATTGGGTAGGAATAAAGGTATTCCCAGGATAAGAAGGGCTAGCCTGATCAAGCATACATGCCATTCCTGATGTTTGATCAAAATGGAAATACTGACCTCAGACCATGGATAATTTTATCAGCATTATCTGCAGCATCAAAGCTCAACAGAGCAGAATTCTTTAAATTCATAATCTCAGTATGCAAAGTTAATACACCCAGAGAGGTGTTATGATTATGCCAAATATCCTATAGGTATCTTTAAACTTTTTTCTAATTGTAATTGTGAATTTCAAAAGTAACACTACTCCAATCATATTTGCCATGACACTTGAACACTGAACTTCCTTCAGATAGTTTGAATGGGTTATAGAACATCATCTGTTGTTCAGATACCTATATAAATCCTTTTGTACACTCAATACATTAGTAACATTTTTTTGCTATATGGTTAACAAAAATAGTTGTCTTAACTCCTTGTGTCAATGCTATTGCAGAAGCATGATGCCAGAATTGATGAAATTAAAGCTGTTATACCAGCAATCATTAAGACCACTACCCTCTTACTTCTGCTTAAAGCTAACTCACATCTTCCAGGACTTTTAAGCTTTTTTTGAATCAAGATTTTCTAATACTCAGGGCAGTAAGACGAAAGACCCCCATAACAGATATGCCAGGTTTCAAAACACTAACACAATTGGAAATTAACAGTCAATGCAACTTACAATAAATACTGTAGAAGAGAGAAAACTAATTTAACTTGACAATTAAAAGAGCCTTAAAACATGCACTAACCCTTGTTTGAAATCCAGATCCTGTCCCACCTTTATCTCTTGCTATCATAACATCATAGTGAGCTACAGCTAACTTCCAAATATGTCTCTGACAAAGTCCAGATACAGTCTTCCAAAAGTGGACTGTTATTTCCAATATTGGATTGATTTCTAGACCAGTACATGATTGAGTCCTAATAGCTGGTCACCTTTAAGAAGAATACATGAGACACTATAATTTCTCTTTTTGATTCTCTATCCCATAAGGTCTAAAAAGTTGAGGCAAGGCAATTTGTCCCATCTGGGATATAGTCAAGCAAAGGTGGGTCAGGAACATATGTCCAATACAGCTCCCCAGTCACCCTTGTCAGGACATTCAACAAGCTCACAGGTCAGCATCATTCGTTGTCTCAGCAACAGTATGTCTCACCAATCTTTTTAAAGTTTCATGGGCCTCTTCCACAATACTTTGTCCATGAGGATTATACAAAATCCCTGTGATACATTGTTGACAAAAAGTCTCGATTGCCAGACCCATTATCTGTTTTCTTTGTCATTAGATATTTTGTTTATTTACCTTTTAATGTTATCCCCTCTCCTCTTCCCCCACAACCGCTTATCCCATCCTGCCTCCTACTTCTATGGGGTGTGCTCCCACCATCCACCCATTGCAGCCTTCCTGCTCTCGAATTCCCCAACAGTAGGGAATGCAAACTTTCAGAGACCAAGGCCCTCCTCTTCCACTGATACCTGACAAGGTCATCCTCAACTATCTATACAGGTGGAGCCATGAGTCCCTCCATTTGTGGTCTCAGACTGAAGGTTTAGACCCTGGGAGCTTTGGTTGAGTATTTTGATACTCCTTCTAAGATGGACCAAAGCACCCACACTTCGGTCTTCCTTCTTCTTCTTGAGCCTCATGTGGTCTATGCATTGTAATTTTATATCCAACCACTTTGATGAAGTTTTTTCTCAGCTGTAGGAGTTCTTTGGTGGAATTTTTGGGGTCACTTATGTATACTCTCATATCATCTGCAAATAATGACATATTGACTTCTTCCTTTACAACTTGTATCTTGATCTCATTTTGTTGTCTAATTGCTCTGGCTAAGACTTTGAGGACTATATTGAATAAATAGGGAGAGAATGGGCAGCCTTGTTATGTCTCTGATTTTAGTGGAATTGCTACAAGTTTCTCTCCATTTAGTTAGATGTTTGTTTTTGGTTTGCTGTATATTGCTCTTATTATGTTTAGGTGTGTGTCTTGAATTCCTGATCTTTCCAAGACTTTTAACATGAAGCAGTGTTATATGTTGTCAAAGGCTTTTTCAGCATCTAATGAGATGATCATGTGGATTTTTTTCTTTGAGTTTGTTTATATAGTTTATGGACCTCTGAATATTGAACCTTCTCTACATCCCTGAGATGAAGCATACTTGATTATGGTCAATGATTATTTTGATGTGTTCTTGGATTCGGTTTGTGAGAATATTATTGAGTATTTTGCATTGATATTCATAAGGAAAATTGGTCTGTTACCTCCTTATACAAAAAGCTCACATCCAAGTGAATCAAGGACTTCCACATTAAAAACAGACACGCTGAATCAAATAGAAGAGAAAGTGGGAAAGAGCCTCGAACACATTGGCACAAGGGAAAACTTCCTGAACAGAACACCAATGGCTCAGTCTCTAAGATTAACAATTGACAACGGGACTTCATAAAATTGAAAAGCTTCTGTAAGGCAAAGGACATGCCAATAGGACAAAATGGCAATCGAAAGATTGGGAAAAGATCTTTACCAACCCTACATCCAATAGAGGGCTAATATCCAAAATATACAAAGAACTAAAGAAGTTAGACTCCAGAGAACCATATTTGAAAATGGGATACAGAGCTAAACAAAAGAATTCTCAACTAAGGAATATCTAATGGCTGAGAAGCACCTAAAGAAGTGTTCAACATCCTTAGTCATCAGGGAAATGCATATCAAAATGACCTTGAGATTTCATCTCAAACCAATCAGAATGTCTAAGGTCAAAAACTCAGGTGATAGCAGACACTTTGAGGATATGGAAAAAGAGTAACACTCCTCCATTGCTGGTGGGATTGCAAGCTGGTAAAACCACTGTAGAAAATCTGGCAATTCCTCAGAAAACTGCAAATAGTTCTACCTGAAGACCCAGCTATACCACCACTGGGTATATACCCAAAAGATGCTTCAACATATAACAAGAACACATAGTCCACTATAATTATAGCAGCCTTATTTACAATAGCCAGAAGCTATTATAAATAAGAAAATAACCCAGATGTCCCTCAACAGAATAAAAGATACAGATTTAAAAATGTGATACATTTACACAATGGAGTACTACTAGGTATTAGAAACAATGACTTCATGAAATTCTTAGGTAAATGTATGGAACTAGAAAATAACATCCTGAGTGTGGTAACCTAAACACAAAAGAACATACATGGTATGTATTCACTGATAAGTGGACATTAGCCCAAAAGCATGGAATACCCACAATACAACCTACAAACCATATGAAGCTTAAGAAAAAGGAAGACCAGGATGTGGATGCTTCAATCCTACATAGGGGAATAAAATAATCACATGAGGTAGAAGGAGAAAAGGATCTGGGAGAGAGAGTGGATGGGGAGGAAAAAGGGGCTCTGGATCAGGTATTGGAAGGGACAGGAGAGAAGTACAGAGGGTCAAGAAACTGAATAGAAATATTTAACAGTGGCAGATGGGGAACTGGGGATAGCCACTACAAAGTCCAAAATTCCAGGGAAGCCAGAGGCTCCCAGGACCCAACAGGGATAACATTATCGGAAATACCGAATAAAAGTGAGATAGAGCCTATAGAGACTGAAAAGGAACTTTGGAACACTTGTCCCTCTGGAAGGGAGAGGCTAATTAACATTCCTGGTCAGCGCAGGAACTTTGGAAAGGTCATGGGACACTTGCCAGATGGAAGAGGCTGATCAATATTCCTCAAGCCACAGGGAAGGAACCCACCTGTGAGTGGGAAGGCCCAGAGCACTTAGACACATTCCACAGGACAGACCAACCCTTGCCATCTGCAGACAAGGAAGTCCCTGCCACCTCATTTCCTAAAGACCAATCAGTTTTAAAAGTCACACGGTTCTGCCAATCACATTGTGCCTAATGGCAGCTGCCCTAAAAACTTTAAAAACTGGCCAAATGGGTAGCCCGGGTGGCTGCCTCTCCCTCTGGTACAGGACGACCTCAATGCATTGGATCATTAAAATTCCTCTTGCTTTTTGCATCAATTCACGTCTCTGTGTAGTTCTCTCAGGGAGTCTCCGGTAAGCTAAGGCTCCTAAGAGTCTTACAAGATCACCTCTGATAGACAGGTGAGGAGTCCAACCACCCACTCATCTCAAAACTTTTAACACAGAATTGTTCCTGTCGAAAGGAAAGGCAGGACAAAAAAAAAAAAAATGGAGCAGAGACTGAAGGAAAGACCATCCAGAGACTGCAAAGAAAATATATGTTGTGTTCCATGGCTCTAGCTACATATGTAGCAGAGAATGGCCTTATCTAGCATCACTGGAAGGGGAGGTTCTTGGTCCTGTGGAGACTTGATGCTCCAACATAGGGGGATATTAGAGGGGTGAGGCAGGAGTGGGTGAGTGGGTGGAGGAGCACCTTATAGAGGAAAAGAGGAAGGGGAATGGGATGGGAGTTTTGTGGAAGGGAAACCTGGAAGGGGGATATCATTTGAAATGTAAATGAATAAACTGATTAATAAAAATTTTAAAAATGCCTAATTCCTTTACATGTGTAACTTTTAAAGATCTTATAACCAATAGTAAAAAAGCAAGTCACAAGCTCAGAAAACTTTTTCAACATACAAAAGGTTTTAATATTATAAGTAAAACCTAAAAACAAGATAAGCAAGCAGAAAGCATAAAACAGTGCTGTTGAAAATGAAATTGAAAAAAAATTAAGTAAATAAAGTAATTAGAACTTTTAAAAAAAAGAAACTGAAATAGAGCAAGATAAAGAAACTCTCTGAAGAAATAAGAAGTATTAATATCATCACTGATAGACAAATTTAAGCAATTTTAAAGTGAGATCTTTATAAAAATGAGAAATATCTTAAAGATGTTAATATCAATTTTGATAAAGTAAAAGAAATGGGGGTTCACACCAATCATAACATTCAGAAGAGCAAGACAGCATGATCACAAGTTCTATGTCAGTTTAGACAATATGGTAAAACTTCCAAAAATGAAAGAAAAAGGTGTAGAGAGAATTCTTCTCATATTACTTATTCATGTGTAGCATTATCATATATATATATATATATATATATATATATATATATAATATATATATACATATATTACATACATTGTTCTAAAAGCCTATAGTCACCCTACAGCAAACTGTACTAGGAAAACTATATGGCGATAAATACTGACTGTTCATAATCCAGTAACCCACTTCGATAATCAGTTAATGGAATGGATTCACTCCAAAAACCTTCACAACTAGTGTTTTTCCGAACAAAGAAGTAAGAATCACTTGACTGCTATGCTGCAGTCTTGACAATGCTTAGTAAAACACACCCTGCCTGACACTGGTGTCCTCCTCAGTCCATAACAAATGGCTTGAAAAAGCTCTTGTAATTTGAGAAACCACTAGACAAAGGACAAATGATGCCCTTCCATACAGCACCTTCAGAAATCTCTAATCAACATTTCATGGCTGGAACAGCCTCTGTCTGACAGAGCTCCACACGAAATGCCAATGTTTATTCATTCAAAGCCTTTGTGCTTTTAGAAGAAGACATCAGCAATTGTCCGTATGCAGTGGAGAGAAGGATCTTACATTTCAGACAGCATTTGACAAAGTTCCACATCAAAGATTAAGGTCTCAGTAGACAGATTGAGGTCTGGAAATGGAGGAAGATAGAATGGACATAAATGTACATAAAATGGATTAAATGTTGGCTAAAGGGCAGATGAAGGTATGTTCATAGATAAGAAAAGTTTCATAGTGACAAAAGATACTGGAGATATATTACTGAATCAGTGTGATGCTTCCACTACATGAACTGTTGAGGTAGATTTGACAATATGGTAAAGAAACAATCAGAGACTGTAAACATAGTTATATAAAAGAAGTGGTATAACATGCTAATTTCTACTTCATAGTAGAAAAATGTATTCACTTATGATAAATTATTGTGTGTGTTGTATCCTAGTTAGCTTTAAATGTCAAATTGACAAAATCTAGAGTCCTAGAGTAGACTGGCTTGTGGGCATGTCTGTGACGAATTGTCTTGATTGCTAATTGATGTAAGGTAACTTAGGCAAGTAAGGATGACCCAGCTCTCTGGGTACAGATTCTAGGCTCTGTAAGAACAGCTAAGCATGAGCCTGAGAGTGGATCAGCAAGCAGCATTCTGCCATGATTTCCACTTAAGTTTTTGCTTGAGTTCCTGGACTTATTTCCTCCAATGATGGACTGTGACCTGGAAGTATGAGTCAAATAACCTTTTCTTTCCCTAAGTATTTTTTCGTAACAGAGACTGAAGGCTACAAGAATTTGATTCAGACTAATTGCATTCAGTTTGAAGTGTTAATGTAGGTGTCTGGATTAGTCTGCTTCTTCTGTCTTATACAAGGAAAAAAAGTTGAAAATGGAGAGTCCACAAAATAGAAAATTGGAAAAGAATCTTCCCTATGAGGGAACCAAGACATCAAGAATTTGATGCACAGCTGTCCCTGAGACCTTTTTCCTCTATCCCAATATCTATACCGAGTGCCAGAATTCATATTACTTTTGTGTGGCTTCCATAGTATTCAAAGTGACATGAATTAAATGTTGACCCATTTTCTTTTTTCCTTGACTTACACTAAAGGCTGAATAGGAGTGTCAATGAGAATCTCTGGGGCAGGCAGTTACTGGGGTGGGTTTTTCTTTTGTGATTTTCTTTAGGGAACATCTTATAAAATGTGCCATTTTAAGTATAGTTGCTGGGAAATGACTAGCCAGGCCTGTGATACTCTTTGTATAGTAGGATGTCTCTAAATGTTTACATAACTTCTGGAACGGAAAGGTTGCATGATATCTCATGAAGCCAAATTAAAGTTTTCTGGACTCAAGACACCTTCACAACTGATGTGTAGTTTACCTTCACTTTGTGTGATCTGAAATTATCTGTGAGAATTCTAAAATGATTACTAAATTGGCAATATATATGTTTTTTAAAATAAACAGAAACATTTTAGACATGACTCACAGCTTAAACATACTATCAATCATTATAATGAAGATCAAAATCTTTTACTAACACACAAAGCATAATCATTTAGACTGGTGGATTGATTATTACAGGACCTTCCATTCTCCCTTGTTATGATCCCTGAGCATCACCTCCTCACATTTTTATGCATATGAATTAATTAAGAGAATATGTTCCATTTGATTTTTACTATTTTTATCAAAGTAATTATCTTTAACAAATTCTTTAAATTGTTCTGTTTCTTGTATCAGTGATTGATGTATTGTGCTTGCTTCTCCTCACTGTTAATTGTTTTATACAAGTGGATGCTAATATAAGCAATAAGGCTTTATTAATGTCCCAATCAAATATATTGAAGCATATATGTGTTAAATACATGAGAGCTTAATAGGTAATCTTTCTTAAAAGAACATTAGGTTTTGAACATTGATCCGTATATATTAATTAATGTCTTTCAATGCTTTTCTGAAAAATGATTAAAATTGTTTATGCTTTATCATGTAAAGCAGAACATCTATTAACATATAGATTTATTCACAAACTATAAATGAAACCATACTTGAAGATACAAACTTGAATACAGATAGATAAATATATACCTTAAAATAAGATTTTGTTATCATCGGGCTAAATATGTTAGCAACAGACTTGCTGAAACCTGAAAAGGATAAATTGATTGTTAATTAGGACACTTTACTTCTGCTAAAAGCATAGTTTCTACTTCCAAAAAATATGCTCCAAAATTTGACTAGATTCAAACATTAGTTAACAAAGCTCAGAAAACTGCTTGCCCTGATACAATCAGGATGTATAGTAGAGTTAAACAGTATTATGTGCTGAAGTAGATTCAATGACCTGATGCCCAAATACCAAACAACATTTCATTCTTTTACCCTTCATACAATTGGTACCATGGAATCTTACAATACTTATGAATTGAAAATTAAGAATTTCAAAATGAGAAGTTATCTATACATAAATAAAATTGAGATTCTCTGAAAATTCAATTGTTTGGTTACTTTTATCAATAATTTTCATGAATTTTTTAAGTTTCTGAAATAGAAAATGAAGACGCATGAAAGCTTGGCCAAACCTACTTTTCATAAGAGACAAATGCTTCATAGCCATGACAAGCAATGAATGAAAATAGTAAGAAAATTACATCTCCTTTGTTCTGGTAGCTTTAAAATCCTCATTGGGATTCTCTGCTATTCCTCCCATTGAGGGACATTGACCAAACCCTCTTGCTGTTAATATGTGCATCCTTGTGACTTCTTCAGCCAGCAGCATATGGCAAAGCAATTTAAGACTTCCAAGTCTGCCTAAAAAGAACAACATATCTTCACCAGATAATTCATACTTGAAGCCATGTTTTGCTGTATGAGGAGTCCACATATTTTAATGTCACTATGCAGCTAAAGAAGCTAAAGTACATAGACAGATGTCAGCAAGTGCTCCTGTCACCATCTCATTCTTTAGAAATCCAATCTTGGTGCTAGATGTGTGTATCTTCTAAGAAGGATTATTTCAGAAAATAAAGAAGGATATGCCTTTGAATATGTCAGACTCTTGCAGACCTCTAAGAGACAGCTATATCAGGCTCCTGTCAGCATGTACTTCCTGACATCCACATCAACGTCTACCTTTGGTGACTGCACATGGGGTGTATACCCAGGTGGAATGGTCTGCACACGGCCCCTTGTTCAGTTTCTGTCCTGTACTTTGTATCCATATTTGCTCCCTTGAGTATTTTGTTACTCCTTCTAAGAAGTATCTAGCACACATACACAAGATTAAGTCACTTGTGTATGAGTTGTAGTTCACTGCGTGTATTAACACAAAGACAGTACAGTTTTTGCAGTGGATATATTATGCTCCTTTGCAGTTTATATAGCCAATCCCAATCTCACGACAGTGGTATCTGGAGATGGGTACTTTGAGTAGTAATTAATTTATGAGGAAGTTCTCATGACTATGATTGGGAGAAAACACTAAAGACCTGGATAGTTGTGTCTATTAGAGCAGTCAAAAGCAATCATCTGTCTATAACTAGAGAGGGGTTCCAGAACGCAGAATACTTATACTCTGAACTCTAAGTGTGTTGTTTAGATTCCTGAGTTGACTATGGCCATTTCTTTTTTTTTTTTTTTATTGGAAATACATTTCAGATGCTCTCCTCTTACCCCATTTCCCCTCCCCTCCCTCCCTCCCAGGAACTCCCTATCTCTTCCCCGCTCCTCTTGCTTCTATGATGGTGTACCCCCACCTGCCCTCCCCATACCTCACCTCCCCACCCTCGATTACCACCCCCCCACGACATCCAGCCTTCATGGGATCAAGGATCTCTTCTCCCACTTATATATAGTTCCCTTGCATATATAGCTGGAGCCATGGGTCCCTCCCTAAGCGCTCCCAGGCTGGTGATTTAGACCCTGGGGGCTCTGGTTGGTTGGTATTCTTGTTTACCTCATGGTGTCCTGAATCCTTTCAACTCCTTCAGTCTTCACTCTAACTCCTCTTTGGGAACCCCATAATCAGTTTGATGGTAAGCTGTGAGCAACTGCCTTTGAATATGTCAGACTCTTGCAGACCTCTTAGGAGACAGCTATATCAGGCTCCTGTCAGCATGTACTTCCTGACATCCACATCAACGTCTACCTTTGGTGACTGCACATGGGATGTATACCCAGGTGGAATGGTCTGCACACGGCCCCTTGTTCAGTTTCTGTCCTGTACTTTGTATCCATATTTGCTCCCTTGAGTATTTTGTTACTCCTTCTAAGAAGGACTGAAACCCCCACACATACTTGGTCATCATTCTTCATGAGCTTTATATGGTCTGTGAGTTGAATCTTGGGTATTTCAAGTTTCTGGGCTAAAATCCAGTGAGTGAATACCATGTGTGTTCTTTTGTGATTGGGTTACTTCACTCAGGATGATATTTTCTAGTTTTGTCCATTTGCATAAGAATTTCTTGAATTCGTTGTTTTTAATAGCTGAGTAATATTTCATTGTGTAAATGTACCACATTTTTTGTATTCATTCCTCTGTTAAAGGGCATCTGTGTTCTTTCCAGTTTCTGGCTATTATAAATAAGGCTGCTATGAACATAGTGGAGCATATGTCCTTGCTGTATGTTAGAGCATCTTCTGGGTATATGCCCAGGAGTGGTATAGCTGGGTCCTCAGGTAGTGATATGTCCAATTTTCTGAGGAACCACCAGACTGTTTCCCAGAGTGGTTGCACCATCTTGCAATCCCACCAACAATGAGGGAGTGTTCCTCTTTCTCCACATCCTCGCCAACATCTACTATTACCTGAGTTTTTGATCTTAGCCATTCTGACTGGTGTGAGGTGGAATCTCAGGGTTGTTTTGATTTGCATTTCCCTGATGACTAAGGATGCTGAACATTTCTTTAGGTGCTTCTCCTCCATTCCCATTTCCTCAGTTCTCAGAATTCTTTGTTTAGCTCGATACCCCATTTTTTAATAGGGTTATTTTGTTATTTAGAGTCTAATTTCTTGAGTTCTTTGTATATATTGGATATTAGTCCTCTATCAGATGTGGGATTGGTAAAGATCTTTTCCCAATCAGTTGGTTACCATTTTGTCCTACTGACAGTGTCCTTTGCCTTACAGAAACTTTGCAATTTTATGAAGTCCATTAGTCAATTCTTGATCTTAGAGCATAAGCCATTCGTGTTCTGTTCAGGAACTTTTCCCCTGTGCCTAGGTATTTGAGGGTCTTCCCCACCTTCTCTTCTATTAGTTTCAGTGTGTCTGGTTTTATGTGAAGGTCCTTTATCCACTTGGACTTGAGCTTTGTACAAGGAGATAGGAATGGATCGATTTGCATTCTTCTGCATGTTGTCCTCCAGTTGAACTAGCACCATTTGTTGAAAATGCTGTCCTTGTTCCACTGGATGGTTTTA
>JAJTUV010004894.1:0-13948 GCA_021653895.1 Mastomys natalensis
AAGTCAACAAAGTCACTTTACGGTCTCAGACTCAGTAGTGTCATCTGCTGTCCTGCTCCATATGAACTTGCCCGGCGAAAGTACTGCTTATGTCAGGATGACAAGATTCATGAGAACCATGCTTGGAGAGAAAGACCTTGACTCAGGAAAGAGACACAGAAGGCAAGTATTTATTTATGCCAGGAAATCACTAACTCAGAAAGTCCAACATTTAGAAAGGACAGTGGGAATGATCGAGGACTCATAAATTATGGAGTCAGTGCAACAGAAAATTATAAGCTTTCAAAAATATTGTAAAACATAGACAACAGTGTGAAGAGCTATATACTGCCTTATCACAAATTATAATTGCTACAAGTATGTATATATGTGCATAATTTTTAATGCATACATATGCACTCATGTAATAAAAGAGTCTAACATTGCTCATTTGTCCATGTGTCTAGGGCTAACCATTTGGAATTTTGACCTGTGAATAAGAAAAGAAAAGAAAAAACAGAAGCAAACTTGGATGGTTAGGGAAGGGGGTAGATCTGGGAAGAGCTTACTCAGTGATGCGTATTTTCCAAATAAGCTAACCAATTGTTGGAAACTTTCAAAGAACTAATAAAAATAGCTAAAAAGTATATTTTAAAGTGTTCAACATTCTTATCAGAAAAATGGTACAAACTATTGATTATTGAGATACTAAAATCAGTACTAAGAATATAATTTTATCAATTTTGACCAGTTATAAGATAAAATATGCAAGCTTCAATACCATTTAAAAATGATATTAAAGATATCAGATACTTTCATTTATATTATTACTAAATATTTAAAACATGAGAGGATATAAAACTGTAAAAGTATTTTTAAAAGAAATTTGATTGCTAACAGACATGATAGCAATTTTTTTCTTTAATGTAATAGGTAGTGAAACATGACACTATATTGATTCAAACAAATGATGATAAGTTAACACACTTGGCCAAAGTAAGCAACCTTTAGATATATTGTATCCTGTTTCAGACTTCTTTTTTTTTTTTTACTAGTAACTTTTTAAAAACGTTAACCAAAGGCTTTATAAGATTGGTAATGCTTAATACAAGATGCCCATACAGTCAGAAGTGTAACGCAATACCCAACCTAGATATTACCAACTATCTTTGAGTGGCAGAGACACTCGAACAGAAACATCTACCTCCATGTTCCCCCACTCTCTCTCTCTCTCTTTCTCTCTCTCTCTCTCTCTTTTTCTCTCTCTCTCTCTCTTTCTCTCTCTCACATCTCCTAGCTTCTCCTCTCCTTCTCCTCCTCATCCTTACTCCTCCACCTTAGCTCCTTCTACATATCACCCTTTCTGTTAAAATAAAACTTTTCTCTCAAAAATACAATTAGAGCATAACTATACCAATTTGTATCAGTAAGGTACAAGATAGACATAATACCCAGGCCATCATTTTGTTGACTGACCAGAACCTCTGTCATCTCTCCTAACTAAAAGACTTAGTTCTGAACCTGTCTTTTTTCTTGGCTTTAGAAGGAATGTCAGCTGAAAACCATCCTCTCAAATCTTTTCTCTCAAAGTAAATAGCCAAGACTGGCTATGAGACTGTAAGTCTTCAACCCCGTTAGAAATCCAGAATGACTGAATTAACCGAAGTTATGGAAAGCACAAAGCATAGCTTCTAAAACTTAGCCAATTTATAGAGACCTCTGAACACCTGGACAGTCCCTATACAACAAAACGTTGGCATCTGATCTTCAGCCTTGTGGCCCAGGATCATCTGACAGACCTAATGATGCAGAATTATTAAAGGCTGATTACTCTGTCTTGGCAGATAAAATAAGTCGACTTTTCTGCAACTGTGTCCTTTTCTGGACTCTATTTTGTCTGTAGATGAAAAGAGGCAATTCTTGCCTAGTGGCTGTCTCACCACAATTGGAGTAACCCCAAAGATGCTCAATTTCTTCTTAGAATCCAAGACAAGAAGCTGTCAGGAGCAGACAAGTCTCTAATCAAAATGAACATTATACAGAAATGTTTGCAATGTCAATTCTGTGGACTTCTGACATTTTGAAAACCACCTATCCATATAAGGCAATCTGGACTGTTGTCTGTTAACTCCTCTCAGCTATTTCTAAATAAAGTATAGAAAACACCCTAACAATAAACTCAGAGCCATGAATTTGTTTAAAAGCCCTTAACTAACAGGCTAACTATCTCAAATCAGTTAAAAAAGTTAAAGACGGACTGGTCTAAGCCTTGTATTCCTAAATGTGTTATATAGACACAATGCTTATGAGTGTAACAATATTAATCTCACTTTTATATCAATAAGAAACTCGTACCAATGAAAACCTTAAATTTGAAATCAAAGTAAATTTGTACCATTTAAGAAATTATACCTTCAGCTTAATAGCAATTATACAAATTTCTACAAATATATTATGGCTATGCAATAAATCCTAGCTATTCCCCCTGTTCCAACAAAACCACTACTCTTCCTAGAAAGACAGTCCAATATTAACCACCTCTGTCCCCAAGCCCAGGGAATAGGGGCGCCAACTATTCATTAAATTTTTCAAGCTGATTACGGGCATTGAGATATTAGAAGAGGGGCAGGTGGTGGGAGAGTAAATTGATAAGCCTCTGATGTCTGTATCTTTGCTGCATCCAGCTGGAATTCCAGGACATCAGAGGTTTGAGCAGGTCTGCTCAGCTTGCTTGATGAGTAGATACATCAAGGCTGTGTATTCTGCAATATATAATTCTCAAAACAAATTTTAGTATCAAGATAATTTTTGGTTTGAACTTCTGGTGGCCTGCCTCTGTCATGTCTGTTGTGGATAGCCTCAGCCTTGTATTTTGATCCTAGTTTCACTTTCCTGGGAGGGGCTGCAGAGGATGATTGAATCTGTACACAGGTGACGTCTTGTAAACCTTCTGTCCAATTAAAACTTGTAAAATAAAGGCTAGAGCCAGTGATTGGGCAGTCGAAGGGGAGGCGGAGAAAAAGGCTTAAAGGAGGAGAGAGTGAGAGGAATTCAATATAAAAGGTAGAGCAGAAGCAGAAGCAGAGGAAGAAGCAGGAGGAAGTCGAAGCAGAAGGAAGCCGATGACGGAGGAGCCGGAGCCGGAGCAGGAGCCGGAGCTGGAGCCGGAGCCGGAGCCGGAGCCCAACCACAAGTCATAAGGGATCTCATAGCTGGGGATTAGAGTAATGTAGTGGTAAATCTGCCCAATCTTAGCATGCAAACTATACCCATAATAATTGAGTTGTGTTTTTCTTTACTGGTCTCCTTCAGGTAGGAGCTATTACAGTGACAAATTTGGTGGATTAAATAATAATTTCTACTACAAATTGGTGCCCAACTTATTGCTTAGAATTCAACTAACCTGAGATAAAAGTTCATTGCCCCTCAACCCCAGAATATGGTTCAGGCAGCCTCCTGGCTACACCAGCATGTATTGAAAGCTGAGTGGATCTTAGAGGCCTCCAAAGAGCTGCAGAGAGGCTCCCTTCCCAACTCCCACACAGAGAGCTAAGGCCAGGGTCAGGAGCAGCACCTGAGCCTACAGCTGGGCTTGATCCAAGCTGTAAAAGCTTCCTGGGAGGTAATTTTCAGGCAGAAACAGTGAACTGAAGGCTCTGGATCAGGTAATTCTTTGATATAAAAAAGATATATAACCTTTTGATACTTAATGATGAGAAACACAATAAATATCTTTTGGGCTTTATGTGATGATATTTTGAATGGCTTGACAGGAATCAATTTAGGGAAAATAGACACCTTATAATTTACTGCAATATTTATTCTCTTGATTTACTATGTCTTATCAAAAGATAGGGCCCTAGATAAAAAAATTCCTTGCCCTAGAAGAAAGATTACAAGTAATACTAAAACTAAAGGTTCAGGATTTAATTAGTCAAAATAAGCAACAGCAAGGAGATAGAGATAAGATTTGGAGACAAGGTCTAGAAGATAATATACTAAAGCTAGCAAATCAAAATAAAGCAGATGCTGTAATATTTCAAATACAACATAAAGAGAAGCTAAGATTATGGAAGCAGGGCTTAGAACAGAAGATACAAGAAATTATAGAGCAGCATGAGCATCAGAAAGAGAAGCTTCTATCTTGGCAACAGAGCTTAGAGAAAACAGTAGAATTGAAGACACAAGGAATTATAGATAAGAGTAAGAGACAGAAAAATGAAAATGAATGTGAGAGACAGAAGCTTGAAAAGATGATAGAACAGAGAATGCAGCAGCTCACTGATCAGACTGAGCAGCAGAGAGAAAATAATGAGGAATGGAAGCAAGACTTAGAGAATAACCTTTTAGAATTAATCAATCAAAATAAAATGGATACCAAACTATCAGAATTACAATATGAGGAAAAATTCAAAATATTTAGGCAGAGTCTCAAACAGAGACTACAGGAACTGAAGGAACAGGGAGAGCAACAAAAGGAGAGATATGAAGAGTGGACACAGACCTTAATGGAGTAATTTAAAATTTCAGTTAAGGAAAAAACTCAGGTAGAGACAGGAGAAACTAGAGAAAATCCATCAAGGGTTATTAGAAAACAAACTTTAGTCTATCCGGCTAATATACAACAAAGACCTCCAGATATTGATAATCCACAGGGTTATGAGGAATTTGAATGGCAACCTGTGATCTGAGAAAATTTAAGGAAAGTGTCACTAATTTTGGAATGCACTCTCCATTTGTAAAACAACTCCTGACTTGGACTATTAAAAATAGAATAATCCCCCAAGACTGGAAAGATATGGCAAGAGCAATACTAGAACCTGCTGCAAATTTACAATGGGTTGCATGGTGGAAAGATGAGGCAAGAGAGATAGCATGGCAAAATAGAGCCAGGGGAAGAGAGATTTCCATAGACCAATTGCTTGGTGAAGGTCACTTTGCTAAGGTAGAGGTGCAGGCTAAATATGATGAAGAAACTCTGTGGCATTGTCTTGATTGTCAGCCTTAAAGGCCTGGGACAAAGTCACAGAATCAGGGAAAAGACTTGAAACATTTACTCAAGTCATACAAGGTTCAAAAGAAACCTTCCCCGACTTTTTTACAAAGGCTAACCTCAGCTGTTGAAAGGAGTATATCAGATTCAGTAGCAAGAAAGGCTATAATTGAATCTTTAGCCTTTGAAAATGCAACTGCTGAATGAAAGGAAGTAATCAGACCACTGAGGGCAAGGTCAGCACCAATAGATGAGTGGATTATATATACACAGCTGATATGACGGTAAGGGAGAAGCTGCCACTAGACACCTAGGGCTGACCCAAAATTTCAAATGTTTCAATTGTGGTAGATGGGGTCATCTCAGAAATGACTTCAGGAAAAACCAAAGTAACAAAAAAAGGAGCCTATGCCTTATGAAATATGTCAAAGATGTGGCGAAGGTCAACATCTGACTAGGGAATGTAGAGCAACAACAGACAAATGGGGCAATACCCTGCCAAAAAACTCCCAGGGGGGCCTCTTGCAGGCCCCAATGCCAGGCAGGGAGAGTTCTCTTCTTCAGGACAATTAAACGTTACTGCTTCAAAATCAGATGTTCTGAGACTAGACAAGGTTGAGACAAGTTTTATAGACAATTCAGAAGGCCTCACAGGGAGCCAAAAGTGAATATTTTGGCAAACTTCTATAGATTATCAAAGACCAAAACTAAGAATACTAGTGAATAATACTGAGATTGAAGGAATGGTTGACACTGGAGCAGATGTCACCATTATCTCTTCAAATTCTTGGCCTAAAAGTTGGCCACTTCAAGAAGTAGACATCCAGTTTCAAGGAGTTGGGACTTTATCCCAAATAAAACAAAGTATCAGATGGCTTAGATGTATAGGACCAGTTCAGGTAGGAAAACTGAGGCCATATGTGGCTGATATAGCCATTAACTTATGGGAAGAGATCTTTTACAGCAGTGGAAAATCCAAATTAATAACTCCCCAGTGTCAGTGTCTAGTCATAAAACCCATCAAGATCCTAATAAAAATTTAAAATTAGTTAGGAAATGTTATCAAAGGCAGTCACAGACTGTCCAAGCTGTCCATAAACAAGATATGGCAGAGGCCGAGTTAAGTGAGCCAGGCAGTGGTGGCACACGCCTTTAATCCCAGCACTTGGGAGGCCTGTGGTTTGGAACTTAGATAGGGAAAATTGTCACTGACTCTAGAGTACAGAGTACAGTGTATAAATAGAGACTGTTCTGGCAAAGAGCCAAACAGAAAGATAGTGTAAATTAGGTGTATTCAGATGATATAAAGTTATATTGCCTCACAGGAGACTCGGATTCTGTTTAACGTGGGCCCCACGGGAATTCTGGATTCTTTTCCTGCTTGGCAAAATAGGGAAAGCCTAAAGAATAGGCACATACAGTATTTTTAGTTATTAAGTTGATTTTATTTTCAAGATGGGTGATGTATGTATGTCTCTTATATGGAGACAGCTCTGGAACCGGCTGGGAATAAAATGTCTATACAAAGCCAAGAATATTTATTGGGTACTAATTTCTAATGACTTGTTAATACATGCCATCCTTTATGAAGGCATGTACACAAAGTTATATTACAGTTTGATTAAGTGATCAAACTAACCTGAAGAAAGGCAGTCGTCTTCCTTTTATCTTCATTGACAAAGCTGTGTACCCTGAAGAACTAACTGCTGCTTTTAAGTTTTATATATTGCAGGATGAAAGAAGAGAAAGACAGCCTGAAAAAGATTCATACTCGGGGATGCTGAGACCTACTATTCCAGCTTCATGCTTGATTCTACTGCAACTAAATCGAAGCTACTTCTTTTTTTTTTTTTTGGTTTTTTTCGAGACAGGGTTTCTCTGTGTAGTCCGGGCTGTCCTGGAACTCGCTCGGTAGACCAGGCTGGCCTCGAACTCAGAAATCCGCCTGCCCTCTGCCTCCCAAGTGCTGGGATTAAAGGCGTGCACCACCACCGCCCGGCTCGAAGCTACTTCTTCATCAAAGCTGCAACTATGTCGAAGACTTGCTTCCAGAACTTTTCCAGAATAGCTGGCTCACCTGTCCAGCCTTTCCGACTGTCACAGTCACGATGTTAGCTAAGCAATGAACTCTCTCAGCACATAGTGACTGCAAGGCAAATGATGCCCACTAGCTCTCCTTTAACTAAGCCAATTTTCCTATTTCCCTTTGGGCCCCAGATGGGAATTATTCGTCCCAAATCAGCTTGAAGAAGTTAATGAAGAGTCCGTGCCCCTATTCCCTGGGCTTGGGAACTGAAGTGGTTAATATTAGGCTATTCTTCTAGGGAAAAGTAATGGTTTTATTGGAACAGGGAGGAATAGTTAGAATATAGAAATCTCTATAATTGATACAAAGTTAAGGTTATAATCTCTTATATTGGTATAGAATTTATTTGTACAAATTTAAAGTTTTCATTGATATGAGTTTCTATTGATATAAAAGTGAGATTAATATTGTTACTGTCTTAGGCATTGTGCCTATATAACACATTTAGGAATACAAGGCTTAGACGCAGTTCTTCTTTAACTTTTTTTTAACTGATTTGAGATGATTAGTCTGTTAGTTAAGGGCCTGTAGCAATTGCATGGCTCTGAGTTTATTGTTAGGATGTTTTCTAGATTTTAATTAGAAATAGCAGAAAGGAGTTAATGGACAACAGCCCAGATTGCTTTACATAGATAGTTGGTTTTAAAAACGTCAGAAGTCCACAGAAGTGACGCCACTAGCATTTCTGTATTTATGTTCATTTTAAATAGAGACCTGTCTGCTCCTGACAGCTTCCTGTCTTGGATTCTAAGAAGAAATTGAGCATCTTTGGAGTTACTCCAGTTGTGGTGAGACAGCCATTAGGCAAGAATTGTCTCTTTTCATCTACAGACAAAATAGTGTCCAGAAAAGGACACACTTGCAGAAAAGTTGACTGATTATATCTGCCAAGACAGAGTAATCAGCCCTTAAAAATTCTGCATTACTAGGTCTGTCAGATGATCCTGGGCCAGAAGGCTGAAGACCAGATACTCCAACGTTTTGAAGTAAGGAACAGTCCAGGTGTTCAGAGGTCTCTATAAATTGGCTAAGTTTTGGAAGCCATGCTTTGTGCTTCCCACATTTTCAGTTAATTCAGTCATTCTGGATTTCTGATGGGTTTGAAGACTTACAGTCTCACAGCCAACACAGGCTATTTACTTTGAGAGGATAGTTTCTAGGTGGCATTCATTTTTAAGACAGGACATAAGCCAGGTTCAGAACTAAGCCTTTTAGTTAAGAGAGATAGCAGAGGTTCTATTTAGTTGACAAAAATAATAGACTGGGTATTAGGTCTGTCTTGCACTTTAACAATTAAAACATGGTAATATAGTTTGTGCTCAATATATCTGAAAGAAAAGAGTCTTTTAATTGGACAAAAAGGGGGAAATGTTGTGGATAGCCTCAGCCTTGTATTTTGATCCTAGTTCCCAGTGGATAGCCCCAGCCTTGTATTTTGATCCTAGTTTCACTTTCCTGGGAGGGGCTGCAGAGGATGATTGAATCTGTACACAGGTGACGTCTTGTAAACTTTCTGTCCAATTAAAACTTGTAAAATAAAGGCTAGAGCCAGTGATTGGGCTGTAGAAGGGGAGGCAGAGAAAAAGGCTTAGGAGAGGAGAGAGTGAGAGTACTTCGATATAAAAAGTAGAGCAGAAGCAGAGGAAGAAGCAGAAGGAAGCCGGCAGTAGAAGGAATCCGATGACGGAGGAGCTGGAGCCGAAAGGACAACCACACGGCCTGAATAAACCATAAGTCATAAGGGATCTCATAGCTGGGGATTAGAGTAGTGTAGTGGTAAATCTGCCCAATCTAGGTGTGCAATTTATACCCATAATAATTGAGTTGTATTTTCTTTTACTGGTCTCCTTTGGGTAGGAGATATTACAGTGACAAATTTGGTGGATTAAATAATAATTTCTACTACACATGTCTAATCCATATAATTCTGGGAGTTTCTATGAGGGTGTGCTCCTACCATCCTCCCATTCCTGCCTCCCTGCTCTCGAATTCCCCAACACTAGGGAATCCAAAAATTTGGGGCACCAAGGCCCTCCACTTCCACTGATGCTTGACAAGGTGACCCTCACCTACCTATACAGGTGGAGCCATGAGTCCTTCCCTTTTGTGCCCCACGCAACCGCCTCGCCAGCAAGAACGCACGCACGTGGACACACACAGAGTCCTTCTGTAGCTTCTTTATTACCATGAAACGAGGAAAGACTCCGAGCCCCAGCGGTCTGGCACTTATATACACCCCAGAGGGGCGTGTCATACCTGATTGGCTGCTAACTCATTACCCTAGATGACACCCCGGGCTGGGCCGTGACTTGGCATGCATTTTACCTCAGCGCATGCGCACATAGCTTGATTACAAGGCAGGGGCACACGAGGTCAGCGCCATCTTGTAATGGTGAAAGCTGTATTCGCGCCTTACTCCTGGCGCACGCGCAGTTCACTTGTTTACCAATAATAGACACACAATGTCAGCGCCATCTAGTGATGGCGAACGCTGCAATTGTGCCTTCGGCCCTCAACACCCTTTGTGTTTCTCTGGCTGGAGGTTTTAGAATGGCTACTCTAGCTTGTTTCTTAGGACCATTTGCTTGAAAAATTGTTTTCCAGCCTTTTACTCTAAGGTAGTGTCTGTCTTTGTCACTGAGGTGGGTTTCCTGTATGCAGCAAAAATGCTGGGTCCTCTTTAAATATCTAGTCTGTTAGCCTATATCTTTTTATTAGGGAATTGAGTTGATTGATGTTAAGTGACATTAAGGAACAGTGATTGTTGCTTCCTGTTATTTTTGTTATTAGAGGTGGGATTATCTTTGTGTGGCTATCTTCCTTTGGATTTGTTGAAAGAGGATTACTTTCTTGCTCTTTCTGGGGTATAATTTCCCTCCTTGGAGCTTTCCTGCTATTATCTTTTGTAATGCAGGGTTTGTGGGAAGATATTGTGTAAATTTGGTTTTGTCATGGAATATCTTGGTTTCTCCATCTAAGGTAATTGAGAGTTTTGCTGGGTACATTAGCCTGGACTGGCATTTGTGTTCTCTTAGGGTCTGTATGACATCTGTCCAGGATCTTCTCGCTTTTATAATATCTAGTGAGAAGTCTTGTGTAATTCTGATAGGTCTGCCTTTATATGTTACTTGGCCTTTTTCCCTTACTGCTTTTAATATTCTTTCTTTGTTTTGTGCAATTGGTGTTTTGATAATTATGTGATGGGAGGTATTTCTTTTCTGCTCTAGTCTATTTAGAGTTCTGTAGGGTTCTTGTATGTTTATGGGCATTTTGTTCTTTAGGATAGGGAAGTTTTCCTCTATAATTTTGTTGAAGATATTTATTGACCCTTTAAGTTGGAATCTTCACTCTCATCTGTACCTACTATCCTTAGTTTGGTCTTCTCATTGTGTCCTGGATTCCTGGATGTTTGGTACTAAGAACTTTTTGCATTTTTCTGTTTTCTTAGACAGTTCTGTCGATGTTTTCCATGGTACCTTCTGCAAATGAGATTCTGTCGTCTATCTCTTGTATTTTTGTTGGTGATGCTTGCATCTATGACTCCTGATCTTTTTCCTAGGTTTTCTATCTCCAGGGTAGTCTCCCTTTGTGATTTATTTATTAATTTTACTTCCATTTTTATGTCCTGGATGGTTTTGTTCAATTCCTTCACCTGTTTTGTTGCGTTCTCTTGTAATTCTTTAAGGGATTTTTGTGTTTCCTTTTTAAGGACTTCTACTGTTTACCTCTGTTCTCCTCAAATTCTTTGAGACTGTTATTTATGTCCTTCTTAAAGTCCTCTATCATCATAATTAGAAGTGATTTTAAATCTGAATCTTGATTTTCTGGTGATATAGGGAATTCAGTATTTTTTCTAGTGTGGAAGTACTAGGTTCTAATGATGCCAAGTACCCTGGGTTGCTGATGCTTATGTTCTTGCACTTGCCTTTTGCCATCTAGATCTCCTTAGGGCTACCAGCCCTATCTCTGACTGGAGCTTGTCTTTCCTATTATCTTGGTTGTTTCAGAACTGAGTGGGGTGAGTGTTGCTACACAGGTTAGAGCTGGGGCCCAAGATCTGCTCAGTGCTCAGGCACAGACAGGAAGGATCAAGTGCCCTAAGCCAGGAGTGAATTCCTGGGTCCCAGTGGGTTCCAGTTACTCCCTATTTGGGGACGGTGTTGCTGTTTCCTTACCTAATATACTGCCCAGGTTAGAGCTCCTGGGAGGCCTGCTTCCTCTGGGGTTTGTGAGATTGGGTGAAGAGCTGCCACCTGGGATCTGCTGAATCAAACTGTCAGACTCTTATATGACACTTTTAAACAAAACCCTGACTCCAGTTAATCAATTGCAAAGACAAGCACGGTTTCCAGATGCACAGTAAAATGAAGAACCTCAAATGAATTGCTGCCATGCTCCACACTCTTCTCTTATTTTTGCCCCTAATTAGGTTGGACACACTATGATAGCATGAAAAGAACCCTATAGGTGCCCAGGATCTTTCAAAATATCTCACTGGTTACAGAAACATCAAATAGACAATACATGCTTATTGGCTCATAACAGCAAACTATGTGACAGGTCCATGTTATAGCTTCTGACTGTGACCCTGGATCCTCTGTGGAGAGCAGGGAAATACAGATAAAAAGTGTATACATTGGGGCTGGAATCAGAAGTCCTATACTGGCTTCAGAGAATTTCACTAGACTTCACTAGTTCCTAAGCATGCATCTTCAAATCAAGGAGGTTGTCTCCATGGTCTAGGGACATTCCTCAGCCCAATATGAAGCTTGGCCCACTACAGATCAATCACCAGTCATTATAGTCTTCTGGTTAGCAAAGCTTGAACATTACTCTATCAGACGTTTATTATTTTTCTTCTTCCCTTCATCATTAATTTCTGGAATGTACTACAACAGTTCTCAGCTCATCAAAGTCTAATATATACTTACATGTAAAATCTTTTATTGTAATTTGGGAAACTGCTTAAATTGTGTGATGTCTCTTTAACAGGGAGATGAATAACATAAAGTTCTTGATGTATTTGAAAGTAGGAGACACATTCCCCAATAGTTTAACAAATAGAAGCATTTGTATTGGATAAAACATTCCAATGATATTGAAATTGACAACTTCTTATGTAAAATAAGAATACTAAATTGTAATTTATTGCAGAGCTGGGGCAGCTTTGTCTCACAACTTCATAGAAACCATGATAATTTGAAACTTGTGATAAGCCAGGTAGCAGTTGTGAGGTATATATAACATGTACAGTGTATTATATTAGCTTATACTTGCTAATTGCTACCATCTGTTTTTCTCTACAACTAAGTGATTTTCACAGTAACCCAATAATGTAGCTGCATTTATTGACCAATGTTTTGTGGGTTTGTAAGGATCTTTGAAGAGGTTAATTGCTTACTCAGAGACACTAAATATTAGGCAACAGGACTGTGGCAAGATCTCTTGTATTTTCCCACTAACCCATATTCTATTGTAACTTCTGTGGTTTAGAGTCTCTTCTTCTGTCCTTTATTGGAATAATTTGTTTTCCTTGCTTGGAACATGATATGAGATCAAGGTTGAAAGAAATCTGTTGACAGATGGTCTCTCTACAACTTCTCCTTGATCTCTACTTTTCATTCCCTCTGCTGGGATTTGATATGACACCATCAATAAATAACCTGTATTCTTTAAAAATATCTAAAGAAAAGATTTATTTTGAGTTACCATTTATCACAACAAATAACTCTCATGTATGATTTCTGTGAAACAATTAGAGTCAATTGTTAAAGGTAACTGACTTCTTTTGAATTGTTGCACATTTGATTTGATGCAAACCAAGGGCAGAAGTAGTCACACCACCCTTCTAACAGTCCAGGATGCAGTGCACAAGAGCATAAGAAGAATCAAGTGCTCAAGCTGTGACCCATCTTACCCAGTACTTCCTTTGGGTCACCAGAATCCTAGTGCCTGTGAGGAAGGAAGAAGGCTAGCCCTCCCATATGCACAAGTAAGTCATGTGCAAGATCTGAGATTTCATAGACCATTTTAGGTTAACGTCCATTCTTTGGAGGCCATGTTTAAATATATTAGGATGCTTTGACAAGATTTAGTACAAAGAGAAATAGCAATGAACAACAGCTCCTCTTTGTCTGTGGCCCACCCATGCCATCCACACACCTGTTTCCTAATATTTGTTGTGCATTTACATGTGGTATTATATGTTATAATATTAAAGATCCTGAACACCCTCCATGAGAAGGTGGAACTTCCTCAGTTGTGGCAATGGATGGGTGAGAAAGATAACTCTGTCTCAAACATAGGATGTGGTAGCCATTTTCCTGATGCCAATAAAACACAAAGGGTTGAGTTTTATGAATTTAAATTGAAAGAAAGAAATCTCAGAAATATTATTAAAGAAAATTGAAGGTCAGGTGTTTGGCACAGCAAACAAAACTGGACAAAAAAAATGATAACCTTTAAAGAAAGTTTTGATATCTGCTATAAAAAGACAATTGCTAGCCTTTTGAACAGCAGCTAACGATTAATTAGAGAAAAGTGGGGGTGGCAGGATGGTTCAGTCCTGAAGAGCATTTGATCCTCTTGTAGAGGATACAGGTTTGGTTCCAGCCCCTACACTGCAGCTCATACCATTCTGGAACTCCAGTTCATGGGATTTTGGCACTCTACACTGGTATCCATATTCAATAGGCACACACATACATACATACATTTAAGCAATTCACTTATAAAACCAAAATAAGTAAATCTTTTTGTTAAAATGAAGAACAAATGTGCCACCTTGTCCCTGAGTGTAACATTTGACTGAACGCACAAGCATGTCTGCTGTCAATTCATGAGAAAAATGTTATAGTATAACCCTGAAATATCAATTTATCTATTATTTG
>JAJTUV010004895.1:0-14368 GCA_021653895.1 Mastomys natalensis
CCTCAGGGAAAGGGATGTCTCAGCACTGGCCTGCGGAGGCTCCCCCGCCCCCACAACCACCTGACTGCACATCCACCAAACATATTCCTTCTCTCTTTATCTTGTTATAAAACACAATAAGGAGAATTACTGATAGTCATCTACTGCTACAGGGTGAGACCTTGTCTTGAACTAGACAAAACAAAGAAATAAGACAAACTGAACAAAAAGACTCAACTCTGGCTACCGGGAGTTGTGCGTGTGCTTGCTTAACAACTTCCAGTCAACACCGAAGGCTCAATGTTAATTTGCAACCAGGATGCTAGGCTTCAACCAAAATTCTAACCCTCAACACAAATCCTTGAGGCAAAGTAATCATCCGTAAATAGAAAGCTATTGGGGGAAAGAGTGTGGGGAAGGGAGCGAGGAGGAGAGAGGAGGAGGGGAGAAGGCAACTGGAGAAGGAGGAAAGGGAAATAGGGAGGGGGAGGGGAAGGGAGAGAGGGGGAAGCGAGAGAGAGCAAGAGCGCCAAGCAGTGAGTGCGCAGAGCCACGCCTCAATCTGAAGGGTTCCCAGCACAGATAAGAAACCCCCACAGCTGAAGTCGCATACAGCCCCCTGGGAGAAACAGGCACTTCCTGTTTACTGCCTTCCAGCTGGGGGTGGGGAGCGGTGATGGAAGCCAGTGCTTGTAGCTGTAGGAAAGAATCAAAACTGCTGGATCAGGGCAGCAATTGCAGCATTGCATCTCATTACTCTGCTCGCCCGCTCGCGGATAAGGCAGAGCTAATACCATAATAATACCAAGGAGGTGCGGGGCCTCGCGGCAGGTGCTGTCATCTAGCTTTGAGTAACCACGCAACATCCTTCCGGGGGCAGAGATGGGGAACAGATGCCAGCCTTAGTCCACCCCCCACCCCCACCCCCACCCTCTCCCGCCGCATCAAGGCTATGCTGCAGAGGCTCCATGATGCAATCGCAGTCGCAGCTCAAAGACTTGAGTCAGGATTGGGCTTGGTTTTGAGTCCTCCCCCTCCAGTAGCTACTTCCTCCACAGTATCTCTCATCACTTCGGCTTTTAGGTTTTAGCACCAGACTGTCTTGTGCGGAGTAGTTAATTCCTTGGCATTGCTAATGCCTCTAAACACATCATTCTTTCCATCTCCCACCCTGGGGCTCTCAGAAGAAAATGAGCCAATTCGAGGCCACGCAGCACTTCTGAGCAGGATAATAGAGCTTCTGACCTCAGCATAGGAATGCCTAAACTTAGTTGTGGCTCATGGAAGAAACATGTGCCAAGGACCCGACCCTGTTTGATCGATGGAGAGAGTGTCAATGGCTGTAGGTGCTTTGCAAAGCAGTTAGGAGGTTCTTTTAAGAAGTCAAGCTTGGCCGGGCAGTGGTGGCGCACGCCTTTAATCCCAGCACTTGGGAGGCAGAGGCAGGCGGATTTCTGAGTCCGAGGCCAGCCTGGTCTACAGAGTGAGTTCCAGGACAACCAGGGCTATACAGAGAAACCCTGTCTCGAAAAACCAAAAAAAAAAAAAAAAAAAAAAAGAAAGAAAGAAAGAAAGAAAAAAAGAAAAAAAGAAGAAGTCAAGCTTGAGGGGCTGTGTTGGCCCAGGACCCTGTAATTCCAGCACTCTGGAGACAGAGGCAGGCAGATCTCTGAGTTCGAGGCCAGTATGGTCAAAAGAGAGAGTTCCAGGACAGACAGGACTGTTGCACAGAGAAATCTTGTCTCAAGAAACAAACATGGTCGCCAGTCCCCTATGATGTCCATTTCTAAGTATTTAGCCAAGAGAACTGAGGACATAAAGACTACCCAACACTAATACATGAATATTCCCAACAGCGTTGTTCCGAATGGAAAGGTCACAATGATTAACTAACAAACAAACAAACAAAATTTGGTGTATGTGTTAGTATTCTGTCTAAACTCCACCTCCACAGTTACCTGGCAACAGCCAGGTATGCTCCTCCCACAGTTACCTGGCAACAGCCAGGTAGGCCTGCCCACTATAAAAGGGACTGCTTGCCCCTTCCTCTTTCTCTTACTCTCTTAACCTCTTGATCTCTTGCTCTCTTGCCTCTAGCTCCTCTCTGTCCCCTTGCCCCTCCCCCTTCCCTTCCCCCTCTCTCCACGTGGTCATGGCTGGCCTTTACTCCTACTCTTCTCTCTCTCTCTCTCTCTCTCTCTCTCTCTCTCTCTCTCATTCTCTTTCTCTTTCTCTGTTTCTCTGTCTCTCTCTGTCTCTCTCTCTCTGCCTCTACTACCCTCCCGGCTCCCCTCCCCATGCCCCGAATAAACTCTATTCTATGGTATGCTATACTGGTGTGTGACTGTTCCCTCATGGGGAAGAGGTGCCTCGGCATGGGCCCGCTGAGACATCCCCTTCCCCCATATCTCACCACACACCCACAGGACATATTCTTTTTTTTTTTTTTTTTTTTTTTTTTTCGAGACAGGGTTTCTCTGTGTAGTCCGGCTGTCCTGGAACTCGCTCGGTAGACCAGGCTGGCCTCGAACTCAGAAATCCGCCTGCCTCTGCCTCCCAAGTGCTGGGATTAAAGGCGTGCGCCACCACCGCCCGGCTCACAGGACATATTCTTTATCTCTTTATCTTTTTAATAAACACATTAGTATGTGTATAACGGAAGATGCCAAGCCGGGCGGTGGTGGCGCACGCCTTTAATCCCAGCACTTGGGAGGCAGAGGCAGGCGGATTTCTGAGTTCGAGGCCAGCCTGGTCTACAGAGTGAGTTCCAGGACAGCCCGGACTACACAGAGAAACCCTGTCTCGAAAAAAACCAAAAAAAAAAAATAAATAAATAAATAACGGAAGATGCCAGACATGGTGATACACACCTTTAATCTCAGCACTCAGAAGGTAGAAGCAGGGTAATCTCTGTGAGTTCGAGGCCAGCTTGGTCTACAGAGCAAATTCCAGGACAGCCAGGACTACACAGAGAAACCCTGTCTCAAAACAAAAACAATAGCGACAAAAATAAAAAAAAATAAAAAAAGGGGGGGGGGGAATGATGTGCAAACTGTGGTAACCCATGGTTGTAATGGTGGCACTTGGGAGGTAGAGGGAGAAGGAATGCCACAAGGTTGAGGCCAGCCAGGGCTATATGGTAAGACTTGTGTCAACAAATGGAAAAACACTGCTATATGGGGCATGAGCCTAGGAAACATTCTACTAAGCTTTCAGATACAAAGGGTCACATATTTTTGCTCACTTTTGTTTTTTGAGACATGGTGTTGTAAATTAGGTGCTCTGCCAGCCTGCTCAGACACTGCAGCAGGAGCTTACTACACCCACTCCTACCAGGGGCGGTGCAGTCACCCCCGCTTGCTTGAGCTCTCTTTTTCTTCTGTCTCTCTCTCTCCCTCTCCCCCCTCCATTTCCTCTTGTAAGGGTCTATGATTTGCTGAAGAATGATACCCCAGACTCAAATAGTATGTAAATGCAAAGAGTGTGTCATTCTGCAGAAGTCCAGCATGCTGGGGTCTCCCATTACCAAGGTAGAGAGACAACCAAGTGAGCTCACAGGCCTGATTTAAAGCACCTTAAAGCACCGGGGTAGGTGACCTTTATCTTTCTCCATTTCTAGGGACGTTCCATTACCAAGGTGTGGAGGCTGGAAACTGCTGCTGACCATTGTCCTTTCCTCAAGCTAGGTGGCGGGGCAGCTTCTGAGGGCAGGGCAGTTTCTGACTAGCTGCCTGAAGCCTGGGTTTTTTTCTAGTAACTGACTTGCCTGGACTTGCCCAGTTTTTACCCATTTTGAAGCCTGTCATAGAGTCAGCCTAGCCTTCACACACACACTCTCTCCATCTCTTCTCTATCTCTCTCATTCATTCTCTGTCTCCCGGTTTCTCTTTATCTCTCTCATGACCCCACTCCAAGATGGCCTTTAGTTCTCTCCCCTCCTCCAATAAACCTCTTCTGTTATTTCAGTTCTGTGGCGTAATTTCTTAGTGGCATACCTTAGCCCTGGACCCGCCAAAGGTACCTTTTCACCACTATATCCTAACACAGGGTAATATGTTTCTGTGGGTGTGTGGTGAGGTATGGGGGAAGGGGATGTCTCAGTGGGCCCATGCCGAGACATCCCTTTCCCCTGAGGGACCAGTCACACGATGGTATAGTATAGAACAGAGTTTATTTAGGACATGGGAGGGAAGTTAAGAGGGTAGTAGAGGCAGAGAGAGGGAGAGAGTAGAGAAGTAGAGGTCGGCCATAAGCACCTGGAGAGAGGGGGAAGGGAAGAGGGAAGGGTCGAGGGGACAGAGGGAGAGCAAGAAGGCAAGAGAACAGGAGAGCAAGAGAGATCAAGAGAGAGAGGAAGGGCAAGCAGCCCCTTTTATAGTGAGTCAGGCTACCTGGCTGTTGCCAGGTAACTGTGGAGAGGAGCATACCTGACTGTTGCCAGGTAACTGTGAGGTAGAATTTAGACAGAATGCTAACACAGAGTCTCATGGAAACCAGATTGGCCTCCAACTGGATATGTAGCTAAGGATAACTTTCACCTCCCAAGTGCTAGGATCACAAATCTCTATTACCATGGCCAGCTTAACCATTTTGTTTATATGGAGAGTCCAGCCCAATACACCATAGGCAGATAGCAGATTCATGGTTGCTACAGTTAGGGCTTGAGGATGGGAAATGACTGCTAATAGGTAAAAGATTCCTTTTGGAAGAGACAGAAACATTCTAAAATTAGGTAGTGGCTGGTGAGATGGCTCAATGGTTAAGAGCACTCGTTGTTCTTGCCTTGAATCTGAATTGGTTGGCATCCACAAGATGGTTCATAACTCCAGTTCTAAGGCATCACATGGCTTCTGACCTTGGAAGGCACCATGGTGCATATACATATATGCAGGCAAAACATTCATATACAAAAAATAAATAAATGAATGCATCTAAAAAATCTAAAAAAAAATAGTAGTAATGGTTACAAAATTCTGTGGTTATGACAAAGCCCATTGAACTATGTATATTCTTTTTTTTTTGTGTGTGTGTGTGTGTGTGTGTGTGTGTATTGTTGGACAAGGACACCAGAGTCTCTTGCATACCACTGCTCGGCTCTGTCCCCAGTTGAATCATAAAAGAACAAATTTATGGGATGTGAACTACAATTCCAGTTTAAGGGATTACCAAAGTCATATCTGCCTATCTTCAGAGATTCCTGGGAGCTGAGAATCTGCTTTTTAAATGTTTGTTCCAGCCGGGCGGTGGTGGCACACGCCTTTAGTCCCAGCACTTGGGAGGCAGAGACAAGTGGATTTCTGAGTTCGAGGCCAGCCTGGTCTACAGAGTGAGATCCAGGACAGCCAGGGCTATACAGAGAAACCCTGTCTCGAAAAACTAAAAAAAAAAAAAAAAACAAAAAAAAACCAACAACAACAAAACCCCAAAACAAAAACAAACAAAAAAAGAAAACAAAAAGAAAGAGCCTGGTTACAATGTCATTGGACAGGCAAGACAAAGTTGATTCTGGAGAGCTGGAAAGATGGCTCAGATGGTAAAGTGTGTGCCTCGAGAGTAGCAGGACCTGCTGTAGGGTTCCTAGAATCCCATCAGCCACCCTACCTCCACTGGAATGGAGACAGGTGACTTCTCAGAGCTTCCTAGCTAGCCAGTCCACCAACTGGGAGCTAAGAGCTGAATGACAGGTCCTGTTTCAAAAAGAAAAGTGGCAGGGAATCTGGAAGGATAGCTCAGTGGTTAAGAGCACTTACTGCTCTTGCTGTAAGAGCCTCATTTTGGAAATCAGAATCCATATGGCAGCTCACAACCATCTGTAACTCCAGTTCTAGAGATCTGATGCCCTCTTCTGAACTCTGCATAAGTGTGCTGATGCCCAGCCTGGACCAAATCCTTAGCTCCACATAAAATCTGGCATAGCAACACACACCTATAATCCTAACACTTGGGAGATGGAGGCAAGAGGATCAGGAATGAAATATATATATATATATATATATATATATATATATATATATATATATATATCTCTACAGCCTTCAGCACCACTTTGCATTGTATATACACGACTTTTTCAGGCATGGTAGTAGATGCCTATAGTCTTAAGAGGGAAGCTCAAGAGGGAAGCTGAGGCAGGGGATTGGTTTGACTTCTAGGCCAGCCTTGGCTACAGCTTGTCTCAAAACAAACCAATAGGGCTAGAGAGATGGCTCAGAGGTTGAGAGCCCTGACTGCTCTAACCAGAGGCCCTGAGTTCACTTCCCAGCAATCACATGGTGGCTTACAACCATCTATAAGGAGATCTGTCACCTTCTCCTGGCCTGCAGGTATACATGCAAAGGGAACACTACATAAATCTTTCAACAACAACAAAGAAACAAAACAAACCAACAATCAGCTGTCTCCCTAGGTACCCTGAAATCATCTGCTTGATAACAGGGAAGACTTTTGTTTTTTTTTTTTTTCCAAATTTCTTGAGCAAATCATAAGTCAGTCTTATAGAACTCAAATCACAATGTCGCTCCCCATATAGAGAACTGACATCTATCTGGCCACTGGGTCTTGCTACCTTCGAGTAGGAAGAGGTGACGTAGAGGAAGTGGAAGGCTAAAGGTTGTCCCTTCTGGTTCCCAGGAATTGTCAACAGAAACCTGAAGGTGGGGCCAGAAAAAGAATGACACCAGGTTCCAAGGTTACTTTTCTGGGCGTCTGGCCAGAGAAATGGTGGAAAGTTGAGTAAGGTGAAAGAGAAACCACATGCTGGATGTCTTTGGCCAAATTCCCACACTTGAGACTATGAGAGGACATTTGTCACTCACTGTGTCCCATTCCCACATGTATCACAGAGCCGTGTGGACTGTCTAGGAGGTACATGGTGAGCTACAAGAGGACAAAGCATCTTATCCTGAGTTGTCCTATGGTGCTGTGTGGCCTGGATAATGAGTTTCTGCTCTGACTAGATTTAGACAAATGAGAGGAAATAAAGCTACAGGCAGATACTGAGGAGTCAGTGTCTATTGAGATCGTCCTAGAAAGTTCGGCTGCTGGGCGGTGGTGGCGCACGCCTTTAGTCCCAGCACTTGGGAAGCAGAGGCAGGCAGATTTCTGAGTTCGAGACCAGCCTGGTCTACAGAGTGAGTTCCAGAACAGCCAGGGTTACACAGAGAAACCCTGTCTCAAAAAAACAAAAAAACAAAAAAAAAAAACAAAAAAAAAAAAAAAAACAAAAAAAAAAAAAAAAAGAAAGAAAGAAAGTTCGGCTGTGAAAACAAGATCCATGAATCTGGATTCAGTAACTCAGGCCTGTAACCTCAGAAAGCCAGGAGGCTCATGCAGACGGTTGAGAGGTTCAAGTTTTCCTGGGCTTCAGACTGAACCTGAGAGCCAGGCTGAGGCACATAGAGTGACACTGCCTCAAAAGAAAGAGTAAAAGAAGGCAGATGAGATGGCTCAGTGGCTAAGAGCCTCAATACACTTGCAGAGGGCCCAAGTTCATTTTCCAGCACCCACAATTCCAGCTCCAGGGGACCTGATGCCCTCCTCTAAATACCCATACACATGCATAGAAATAACAAAAAGTCTTTAAAAAGCACTAAACAAATTATATATATATAATTACATATACATACATACACATACCTATATATGAATGGATGAAAGAAGAAAACTGGGCTGAGATGTAGTTCAGTGATAGAACACTTGCTTAGCATGTATGAGACTCTAGGTACAATCCCCAACACTAAAGAGGAGAAGACAAGAAGGAGGAGGAGGAAAGAAGAAAAGAAGGAGGAGGAAGAGGAAAAGGAAAAAGGGCCGGGCAGTGGTGACAAACGCCTTTAATCCCAGCACTTGGGAGGCAAAGGCAGGCGAATTTCTGAGTTTGAGGCCAGCCTGGTCTACAGAGCGAGTTCCAGGACAGCCAGGGCTACACAGAGAAACCCTGTCTCAAAACAAACAAACAAACAAACAAAAGAAAAGAAAAAGAAAGAGAAGAGGAAAAGAAAAGCCGCAGCAGCAACTACCACCCTTGAAGCCAAGCTTAAAAGCTCACTGACAATCAGGATGAGGACACTGTCATTAGGGACCCATGCTTGTGAGCACTTCCAGCCAAGGAGAGTACAGGAGACAAGTGCCTGAGTGTGGGAGCTCAGTGGGAAAGCCAGCAAAGTCCCAGGAATCTCAAGAGCTCATAGAACATACAGTTTCCTGTGCCTTAGGCTGATCCCTGTCAGAAGGGCTCCATTCACGATGTGACTCTGAGCAGTTTTTTTTTTTTTTTTTTTGGTTTTTCTGAGACAGGGTTTCTCTGTGTAGCCCTGGCTGTCCTGGAACTCACTCTGTAGACCAGGCTGGCCTCGAACTCAGAAATCCGCCTGTCTCTGCCTCCCAAGTGCTAGGATTAAAGGCGTGCGCCACCACCGCCCGGCTTGAGCAGTTTTTGTGTACTAAATACTACTGTCCTTTCTGACGCTGGCAGTGCTTCTATATATACAGAAGAAAACTGAGAAGAAGAAATGATATGGCCATTCTTGCACAGAAATCTAAGGGCAAAACGCTGCAGACACTGTTGCTGGCCTGCTGAGCACTGAACTTCACTGGACGGAGGAGGAGAGCTGACTGATTCAGCAGTTAGATATCAACTTTATTCCTGCAGGCCACTGATGCAGTCTTTGTAGGTCCCAGGCTGATTAAAGATAAGGTTCTTGTTCTCCGGAGCCACCCAATCCCTTACACTAGGGTCGCTGCTGTAGCCACACCTATGTTAGGTAGAACAGATGAGTCAGGGCCATTGAGGCTCAGAGGAGTTGGTGGCTCAGAGGAGTTGCTGGCTCCAGACCAGAGGGCATGGGAGCAGTTTCTTTCCACTTCCACTCCACCAGGGTGGAATGGCCTAACCCAAGTACTGGCCCAGCGGAGGCCTTGGGAGTGCTTGCACAGACACACCTTTAGGCCCAAGGGTGGTAGTGGGCAGGTCACTTTCATGGCCATGAACTGGGCCAGGAAGGCGTGTCAGGTAATTAGGTGAGGACACTTGATTTCTACATAACTTGCTCTTCCTGTCTGGGTAAGTTTAGTTTTTGCCCCTGCTGTTACTTTTAATAGCATTTAGGCTTGAAAAAGAACCGGAAGAGAAGAAGCCCCTCTCCTTGGATGCAGACAGAGATTTGGGGATGGACACAGAAGGAGGTACTGATGCTGTTACTTCCTGAGGTTCCGTAAATCTCCCAGCATTAGAAAAATTACCCCTGCTTTTCTTTTTTTTTTTTTCTTTCTTTCTTCTTTCTTTCTTTCTTTCTTTCTTTCTTTCCTTTCTTTCTTTCTTTCTTTCTTTCTTTTTTTTTTTTTGATTTTTCGAGACAGGGTTTCTCTGCGTATTCCCTGGCTGTCCTGGAACTCACTCTGTAGACCAGGCTGGCCTCGAACTCAGAAATCCGCCTGCCTCTGCCTCCCAAGTGCTGGGATTAAAGGCGTGCACCACCACCACCTGGCGATCCTTCTAGTTATTAAGGGCAACAACTCATGGGAGCACTGGAAGTGTCTGTAATTTCATCCCAGCACCCCTGCCCCAAGTCTATCTTGATGCCTCAACATCTTACCCTGAACTCTATGTGTGTCCATCCATCCATCCATCCATCCATTTACTCATTGAGAAGACAGTTTTTGAGTACTAAGTACTACTGTCCTTTCTGACACTGGAAGTGCTTCTATATACACAGAAGAAAACTGAGAAGAAGAAATAATATGGCCATTTTTGGCACAGAAATCTAAGGGCAAATGCTGCAGACACTGTTGCTGGCCTGCTCTATATATAACCCCTGTGACCACCTGAGATCACTAGCTGTTGTGGAAGACATGTCACCACCTCCTGCCTCTCCCAGCCTTCCAGCTTGGGTGTCAATAGAGGGCCTACACTGAGTACTGTGTGTGGGAAGGCAAGCTGATACAGATAGGCCTTGGTGGATAGTTATTCCAAGCATTTTGTTCTCTATTGAGACAGTGTTTTTAATGAGTGAATGAATGAATAAATTGTGTGTGTGTGTGTGCATGTTCATGTGTAGGGTAGATGTATATGAATGAGTGGGTACATTCATCAGAAGTCAGAGGTCGGTATTAATGTCCACCTTATTTTTACATTTATTATTATTGTGGAGGTGGGTGGAGGTGTGAACATACTTGGCACAGCTGGCATTCAGAGATCAGATGACAACTTTGTGGATTCGAACTCAGGTCACCAGCTTATGGGGCAAGTGCCTTCACTCACTAACCTTCATTCCAACACCATTTTATGTTTTGAAACAGGATCCCACTGAACCTGAAGCTAGCACACTGATTGGGCTCAGCTGGCTGGCGAGTGAACTCCAGGGAGCTCTGGTATTCACTTCCCAAGCATGCGAACAATTAGAGTTCTATCGACTGAGCTGTCTCTCCAGACTCTTTTTTATTTTATTAAAATTTTTGACACAGTGTCTCATGTGGTTCAGGCTGGCTTTGAACTCTCTATGCAGCTTAAACTAGCCTTGAATGATCCCGTCTCCTGGTGCCAAGGTCATAAATGTGCACCGCCATACCTGGCTGAGACGGCATTTATTGTTATTGCAATTACTGTTGCTTACCATAAAAATCACTAACATAACACTAGACATCTTAACTTCTTTTGGAGGGTATTAGGTTGGAACCTAGGACCTCACATTTGTTAAGCCTATACTCTACTTGCTCCATGCGTTCTAACAGTGGGACAATTCTAAGGTGTGCTCCATGCAATCTCTACCGTGCTTCCCAACAGGACTGAGCCCCATGGAGGTAACCAGCTCATGAACACACCCTCCAATGTCTTTCTTCCATACCCTGTCTCTCTTTTGTGTTTCCTGGAGTCATGTCCAGAATGAACCATCTGTTCTCCAAGCCTTTCAGTCAGCACCAGGGTTGGGAATGGAGGCTCTTTGAGCACAAAGGAGGGGCCTCCACCAGATCTGCTGGATTGCAGGATGTCACCAAGCAAAGGGCCACAGCCAAATGGCATTCAAAATCTTAGTATGGAGCTGGAGAGATGGATTAGCGGTGACAAACACTTGTTACCCCCACAGAGGACCTGGGTTTGGTTCCCAGCACCAAATGATGACCCACAACCACATATAACTCCAGGAAATTCAGTACACTCTTCTGACCTCCATGGGCACCAGGAACACACATCATGTATATACATCCATGCAGGCAAGACATGAACATACGCAACACAAAACAAAGTCCTAGAATGTTAGCCATAAAGGAAAGAAAAAGAATTGGGGTCCAGTTCGAGTCACTAGCAAGGGGAGCAGTGTGTGGATGTGAGAACCTAAAGGAGGACATGCTCCTTCACTTACTTAGCACAGAAAGAGTGGCTCAGTGGTTAAGAGCCCTGGCAGAGCCCCGGGCTTCAGTTCCCAGCACCTATGTCAGAGGCTTGCAACCATCTCTAACTCTACTCAGGGGATCTTTAGACAATATCCCAAACTGAATGTGTGGTTGCTTACCTCACCTGCTGGTCAACCTAGATGAGCCCCACCCTCTCGAGAGTGGCTCATAGTGCTAGCAGTCGCGTTGGGCAAGTCCCTTGAACCCAAGGTCCATTTCTAAGAAAATGGGAGAATGCTTCATATAATTTGGTGACCACTATTTTTAAACGGAAAAATAGAATGGCTGTGTAAGTTTACTTTCATATCATCATACAGTCCAAGACACAGAAGGCAAACTGAAGCATCAGGGGTCTGGGCCAACCTGCCCTTCAGAACTGCAGAATGTAGTTTACATATGTGTGCAAAGTGCAGCCGGGTATCCAGCTTGTGTTGTATGCTCCTTTTGTTTTGCTTTGTTTATATAAAGAAAAGTGATTGTATTTTTAGGTGTATGTATGTGTGCCTGCATGGTTTATGTGTACCATATACATGCAGATGCCAGAGGATGTAGAATTCCCTGAAACTGTAGTTATAGGTGGTTGTGAGCCACCTGACATGGACACTGGAGATCAAACCCTGGGCCTCTGCTGCAAGAGGAGTAAGCTAAGTCCTCTCTCCAGCACTCCACCCCACTTCTGAGAAAGGGTTTGGTTATGTAATATTGGCTATCCTGGAACTTCTGATGATCTTCCTTCCTCTGCCTCCTGAATGCTCAGATGTATGTACCCGTCAGAAGTATGTACCCATCAGAATTTGGATCCAGTTTGCTTTTCTGTGGTTCTAGCTTCTTCTTACCCCACTGAGATTGCAGGAGCATACCTCTAGGACAGGAGTTTATGCTTGTTCTGGGGTTTGAACTCAGGCGCTCATGCTTGTATGGCACACACTTCACCAGTTGAGCCATTTCACTACTTCCTGAATTACGGTGGGGGCTCACACCTTTAATGCCAGCTCTTGGGCAGATCTCTGTGAGTTTGTAGCTAGCCTGGTCTACAGAGTGAATTTCGGGACAGCCAAGGCTGTTGAGACAGAGAACCTCTGTCTCGAAAGCCCTACCAAACCAAACCAGAGTAACAAATATTTTACATTTTCTTTACTTACTGTGTACATGTTTACTTACTGTTTACATGTGTGTACATGTGTATACGTGTTAGTGTGGAGGTCAGAGCACAACTTGTGTGAGTAGGATCCCAGCACATGGAACTCAGGTCCTCAGACTTGGAATCAAGACCCCTGAACCTGCAGTGCCCTATCTCCTAGATGGTCCTCAAATAAACGGAAAACATTTCCAGGCCAGAGACATGGCTCAGTTGCTAGAGTGGTTGCCTAGTATGCACGAAGCCCTGGATTTGATGGATAAACCAGGCATGATGGCATAAGCCTGTCATTACAAAATTTGGAAAGTTCAAGGTCATCTTTGACTACAGAATGAGTTCTAGGCTAGGCTGGTGTATATAAAACCTATCTTAAACAAACAAAACAAGTATTTTCACTCCAAGTGGGGAGAGAACATGGATAAAGTAATTAACTGGTGGTGCATGCCTACAGTCCTAGCCCTTGGGAGGCTGAAGTAGGAGAAGTGTCATGAGTTTGAGAGAGGGTAGCATGGGTTACATGTTGAGTACTAGGCCAACCATGGCTACATGGCAAAAACCATGCCCCCATCTCCAAATTAAACGCCACTTGGTTCATTGGTTAGTCTCATCATTAAATTTGGGACACTAGGGATTGGGTTCTTGGGAGAAGGACTAATGGCATGAGGTTGGTTGCACAGTTAAACCCAAGCAGTTATTCTTGTAGGGGACATCTTTGCAAGCAGCAAATGGACATTTTTCTGGGGGAAGAAAGAGCCAGTGCATTAGTGTTGAGTGCAAGAGACAGCTACATCTGTTAATACTTTCCTTGGCATGGACAGTAGATAGGATACAAGGGAGCGCCCGTATGGTTATATTGCCCAGTGTCATGCCAATGACCAAAACTTCATTGCTATCTTTTTTAACAGTGCTGACATTTTTTCACAATGACAAAATTACCTAATGATTCATTTCTCAGGAGTCCCTTTGTTTCATGACTGGGCTCAGCTGAGCAGAAGAAAAGTGGCCTGTTTGCTTGCCCTGCCTCTTCTCATCTCTTCCCTCCTCCTCCTTCCTCCTCCCTCCTCCTCCCCTCTTCTCCTTCCTTGCCCACTTCTTCCTTCCCTCCAACTAACTATGGGAACAAAGCTAATCTTAATCTTTTATTGATGTTTGTTTTCTTGCTGGGTAATAGAAACAGGTCTTTGTTCTTGAAAGAGAACAAAGGTCGTTGGAAACAGTCTCTCTCGTTCCTTGTCCCCTCCCGCACAAACAAACCTTGGGGTTCTACAGATCTTCATCAACACATTTGATTATGTCTTCCTTTTAGTCTCTACTTAAATAGTAGCATTTTATATATAACTCTAAATCTTATGTTGAATGTGTGTGTGTGTGTGTGTGTACTTGAGCACTTGTGCGCTCGTGGTGATCAGAGGCCCATGTCAGATGTCTTTCTCAGTTAGTTGCTTTCCACCTTAGTCTCTGGGGCAGAGCCTCTTACCAAACCTGGAGCTCAGTGATTGGATCAGACTGGCTAGTCAGCCAGCTCCTGTGTCTGCCTCCCCAGTGCTGGATTGAAGGCTTGTGGCAGCATGCCCATCTTTAAGACTGGATTCAAACTCCAGCCCTCACATGTGTGTCCCAAGTACTTATATGACTGAAAACCCCCTTCCCAGCCTCCTAAACCTTATGTTTTTAGTAAAGGTAAACTCTGGTCATTTCTGTGTTACGTATTTGGGGTGGTCTCATAATGAAGGCATATGCCATTGTGTACTTGCCTGGGGCCCAGATATTGACATACGTGTAGGCTGCACCCAGTTTTTTGTATTTTAAAAAAGGCTGTGATGTGTATCTCAATGTGTGGATATATTTGTGGGAGGATTCCTA
>JAJTUV010004896.1:0-13967 GCA_021653895.1 Mastomys natalensis
TCCTAATGATCATGTAAACATTCTCTGTTGTAAACTTGTATTTCAATTTATGATTTTATTTTATTGTGAACTTGTGATGAACTTTTTAACATGTGATCATGTATTCTGAAGGATGTATAAATACTGAGGAGATGAGAAGAATTTTCCCCTTGCCCTCTGTTAACATACATTTCTGCATTAACACAGGTATTGAATGTTCAGTATGCACAATTTATCTAAAGCTCATTTTTTGGTCTTTGTTCAAGCATGTATGGTATCTTTCTTTTATAAGTTAGTTTGGGCTGTATAGCCAAATTGTAACATAAATTTTTATCCATGCCATTGAAAGGATTTCATGATAAATCCTGAGGAATTTTTTAAAATTCAAGTCTCCTTTTGCTCTTTTTAAATTTATTTTTTATTGGTGTTTTATTTATTTATACTTCAAATGTTATCCCCTTCCCAGTTTCCCCTCCACAAACCCCATATACCCTCCCCTCTACCTCCTTCCTCTATAAGGGTGCTCCACCACCCACCTACCCACTCCCACAGGAAAGGCCAATCAGAGACAGCCCTACCTAGGGATCCAACTCATCTGTAGACACCAAAGCCAACAAGTTTTATTGACTATGCTTAGCTGAAATCCTAGCTGGAGACATTTTCACGTTTCAGCCAGTCTTAGAGCTGTTTCCAAGTAAAGGGATCAGCAAATCATGTTACCTGTTTTGTTGATTTCTTGATTTTTTCCTGTCTGAAGCCAAGACCTTCAAGGGTTTTCTCAATGTCAAATTTGATTTTTATTAATTTGGGTGGAACCTATAGCTTTTCTTCTCTTGTTGAAACAAAGAGAAAACCTCTTCAAGAGCACAACACATTTACTTCTTTCCATTCTGAGGTTATCACATGTAGGGGTTGATCTAATTCATTAATTCTTTCTAAAAATCCACTGTATTTCAGCAGCTATGTTATTGATCTCATTGAAATTTACAAATTTTAAAGTCAATAAAGCATTATTTAATCTATCTCTGTCAGATTCCTTATGTCCCTTCTGGTATATGAGCATTTCCTTTAAATTCCTGTTCAATCTATCTACAATTGCTTGATCTGTAGGATTGTAAGATTTATCTATAATATTTTTCATGCAGTAACATTTTTAAAAATTGTTGCATTTTATTGGATACATATGTTGAAGTATCATTAGCTTTAATAATAAAAGGCATTTCAAAGACTGTCATCACTTCTAAAAAATGTGTAATTTCCCTCTTTCAGTCTGTGCTGCTGACCTCAGGTTGTCAACTTGCACTCAATCCCAGAATACCCAGAGGAGTCTTAACTACCAAAGCTCTAACAAGCCAGGATCTTAGGATGCTGAAGGAGCATGGTGCTGCAGAGTAACAGGTGAGACATGCTGATGCTGGGACAAGAATGATGCTGATCTGTTAGCTTGCTTAGTGTCTGAACAACGGTGACTGGAAGCTACATTGGACATATGTTCCTGACCCACCTTGTTGACTGTATCCCACATGAAAGCTGCTTGTAGCCTTGAAGTTTATAACACTTCATTTCTAATGCTTATTCGACAACATGACTGGTTAGAAATCTCTTTGAAATAAATCTCCCAGGAATGCATATATAGCTGATCGTGCTAGCCCTGTGGGAATACTGTTATTTGCACATGTTAAGCTTGTCTAAACTACATTTGGCGAAAGTACTTACGATCCCAGACGATTTTAACTGAACAGGCTGGCAACCAAGGATGGTAAGTCGCACAGGCCTTACCAACCTAAGACAAAGTGCATTGCTTTGATAATGCATATTCCTGATGGGTAAGGAAGTATTCTTGTCAGAACGATGTAATACACGTCAGTCTTGTTTATGAAATTTTGCCTCTATAAGAAAAAAATGAGATTTAGTATTTATATAAATTTATAGCACTTAGAACATGACTTTTGAATTTTATTTTAAATATCAAATAAACTCATCCAAAAGTGATGTATAAAATAACATTGAAACATGGTGTGTATATGAATGTATATGAAACATGGAATGTATATAAAATTTTTACACTTGAGCACTTAAAACTGGGAATGTATATTTTAATTATATGACTATTGTGAACAAACTCAGAAGTTACCTTTAAAAGTCAAATAATATATGGGAATAAAAATAGAAACTAAAATGTTTCTTTTAAGGTAGGATTAAAAGTATCACATACACATTTGAGATATTTATCATGTAGACAAAGAAATTTATGAAAACAGTTTATAATAAGAATTGTTTATTAGAAAATTCTAAGAGTAATGAAAACTAGTCATAAACACACTTAGCAAAATATCTACTATAATGCTCCAGTATACCAATAATAATAAACATTAGGTATATTTTCCCTGGTAATTCAATTCCATTCCCTAATAGAGTTTTTTGGGTATTTTAATTAATTTTTTATTAATAATTCCAATCACTTACATCTCAAATTATATTCCTCTTCCTGTTTACCCCTCCACAACCAGCAATCCCATCTATGATCTCTCCCCTCCCCTTTGCCTCTATGAGTGTGTTCCCCCACTCACCCACCCACTCCTGCTTCAACGTTCCAGAACCTTCCTTAGCAGGGGCATCAAACATTCATAGGACCAAGGGCCTTCCCTTCCATTGATGTCCAATAAGTCCATCCTCTGCTACATATATATCTGGAGCCATGGATTCCTCCAAGTACACGCCTTGGTTTTGGAGGTGCTGGGAGAGAGATACAGAGTGTCAAAAACTTGAATAAAAATGTGTAGCAGTGGGGAATGAGGAACTGCGGGAAGTCACTGGAGGCTCCCAGATGCCAGGGAAAGGAGAGGCTCCCAGGACCCAACTGAGATGACTTTAGCCAAAATGTGCAGCAAAGGGAAGATAGAACCTGTAGAGATCACCTGCAATAAATAGGCACAACCCCAGTTGAGGGATGGGACCACACACCCATCTCAAAGTTTTTAACCCAGAAAATTTCCTATCCAAAGAAAAGACAGGGATCAAAAATGGAACAGAGACTGAAGGAAGGGCCATCCAGGGACTGACCCACCTAGGGATCCATCTCATCTGCAGACACAAAACCCTGATACCGTTACTATTGCCAAGAGGTACTTGCTCACAGGAACCTGGTGTAGCTGTTCCTTGGGAGGTTCTGCTAGCACCTGACCAATGCAGATGTGAATGCTCACAGCTAACCATCAGACTGAGCATGGGACACCAGTGAAAAAGTTAGAAGAAGAACTGAAGAAACTGAAGGGGATTGCAACCCCATAGGAAGAACAATGACAACTATCAGGACCACCCAGAGCTCCCAGGGACTAGACCACATAATAGAGATTTTTGTATCTCCAAAGATATATAAGATGTATATACAAAGTAAGATGAGTATCTTAGTTAGGTATCAGCTCTTTGAATTTGCTAATAATAAAAATATTGTAAATTCTTGGTAATATAAGTAAGATTTATAGATTAAAGTAGTATTGTAAATGTCACTTTAAATAACTGTTCATTTATTCAGTCCAGGGTCACATAGCTCTTTGTTTCTGGTATGTAGTGAGGCAGAACATCAGGGTTAGGATTACATGGCTACACAGAGCTGTTCACTGCATGGCAGCCAGAAAGCAAAGAGAGTTCTGTCTCAAAACTAATTTTAACTATAAATATTTCACTTCTAATTTGTTAGTATTATAAGGAATTCCAAAAAGTTACCAAGTCTGATTTCTTTTTATTTGAGTTATTTAAGCCCTATTCATATAGTTGGCTAAACTACAAATAAAGCTGAACCCTCAAGTTTAGGGTTAGGGCATAGCAAAGTGGCTATTGTTGCAATGAAAGCACAAATTGAGAAACAATGAAACTCTGAGTGTTGATATAAAGCATGTGAGAAGAACTTACAGAGGCTAGAAACATGGATCCTCTACATTTTAATGAAGTTCATTTTCCAGAAGTGACTATACCATTCTCATTCTTTGAGACAGTAGCATCTCTACAAAGTACTATCATCAGAGGTGATTAATTTTGCATTGCCTGAGGAAGCAGTGTTGGTATCCCTTATGCAAAATTCTTATTAAATCATGCTGGTTGTGCTCAAAAGCTAGCCCCATTTACCTCTTCTGTAGATACTACTCTAGCTTGGCTATGGCAGCGATGATGTGACATGGTTCTCACCTCTGGAATAGAGCCAGCAGGGAGTGGGCCTCCATGAGTGTTAATAAATTTTGTGATCATAAGGCTTGTTCATATAAAAAAATTATTTTACTTCATGTTTCTCCTTCAGGAAGTGATCTCCCTGCCAAGGTAATTGGGGAATGTTGTTCCTGCCAAGTAACTGCCTCAGCTTGGAGAGGGCTTCTGAGAAAGGGTTTCTGGGAGCAGTAAAACAAACAACTCAAAGTCAAATCATGGGATACAACCTGAAAGACTATGTTCTGCTCAAGACAACTTTCCAGAAATCTCTCTCTATGTTCTGCTCAGGACAGCTTTCTCTTGTTATTCTAGAAACTCTCTGGATAGCTCATCTCTTGCAGATCAAAAGCCCAGGCTTTTATTTACATATCAATTCAATCATTACCCTATTGACTATACCATGAATCCCTTGACTCCAGCCCCTCTCTTGTTTCTTAGAAAGAAATAGAAAGCACATTTATTTAAAATATTTTTAATATTTTTAATATAGAATTAAGAATTCAGAGATCTGTCTGCCTTTCTCTTTTATTTTTTTTTTTTACTAATCATTTTATTCATTTACCTTTCAAATGATATCCCCCTACCTGGTTACCCTTCTAGAAACTCCCCATCCTATCTCCCCTCTCTGCTTCCTTTGCCCTTGAAGGTACTCATCCACCCAATCATACACTCCCACCTTACTACTCTAAGATGCCCCTATGCTGGGGCATCAAGCCTCCACAAGACCAAGGGACTCTCTCCAATTGATGTCAGATAAGACCATCCTCTGCTACATATGTATCTGGAGCCCTGCCTCCCTCCGTGTCTTTTCTGATGGTGGTTTAGTCCCTGGGAGCTGTGGGTGGTCTGATATGTTGATATTGTTCTGGGTGGTCAGTTAGCTGATATTATCTTTCCTATGGGGTTGCATCCCCTTCAGCTCTTTCAGTTCTTTCCCTAGCTCTTTCATTGGGGTCCCCAGGCTCAATCTGATGGTTGGCTGAAAATATTGCATCTGTATTGGTCAGATGCTGGTAGAACCTTTCAGGGAACAGCGATACCAGGATCCTGTTGGCAATGCTTCTTGGCATCAGTAATAGTGTGGGTTTTGGTGTCTACAGATGGGATGGATTCCTGGGTGGGGCGGCCACTGGTTGGCCTTTCTTTCAGCCTCTGTTCCATTTTTTTGTTTGTTTTTTTCAGACAGGTTTCTCTGTGTAGTCCTGCTATCTGGAACTCACTCTGTAGATCAGGCTGGCTAGAATCAGAAATCTGCCTGCTCTAACTCCAAGTGTGGCGATTAAAGGCGTGCACCACTGCCGCTTCTGTTCCATTTTTTTTGTTCTGTCTTTCCTTTGGATAGGAACATTTGTAGGTTAAAAATTTTGAGATGCATGGGTGGCCCCATCTCTCAACTGGGGCCCATGCCTATCTGTTGGAGAAGTTTCTACAGGCTGTATCTTCCCTTTGTTGGGTATTTCAGTTAAAGCAAACATCAAACTAAATGGAGAGAAACTTGAAGCAATCCCATTAAAATCAGGACAAGACAAGGTTGCCCAGTCCCCCATATCTAGTCAATATAGGACTGAAGTTCTAGCCATGAGCAATTATGCAACAAAAGGAGATCAAAAGGATACAAATTGGAAAGGAGGAATTCTAGATATCACGATTTGCAGATGATATGATAGTATACATAAGTGACCCCAAAAATTCCACCAGAGAACACCTACAGTGATAAACAACTTCATCAATGTGTCTGGATATAAAATGAACTCAAACAAATTAGTAGTTTTCTCTAATCAAAGGATAAATGAGCTGAGAAATAAAGTAGGGAAACGACACCCTTCACAATAGTCACAAATAATATAAAAAATACCTCAGTGTGATTAACCAAGAATGTAAAAAAAAGGTCTATATGACAAGAACTTCAGATCTCTGAAGAAAGAAATTAAAGAAGACCTCAGAAGATGGAAAATCTCCATGTTCATGGATCAGCAGAATTAACATAGTACAATTGTCTGTCTTTCTTAAGCACAGGCAATAAGCTAGCTCTGTGGGACCTTGCCCTAAAATTACCATTCCTAACATGCCTGGGCCTGAACCTAAACTCCTTCTTTCCCAGGCTGACCTTGAACTCAGAGCTGCCTGCCTTTGTAAGCACAAACAAGAAATTTACTTGGATGGGATCTTGTCCTGTGATCACCACAAAATAAATCTCTGTATCTCCTTTCTTAGTATCTTTCTGACAAGCTGGATCATATTGCAGCTACCCCAGTCTTTGAGATCTTTGAAGCTCCTTATACGTTTCATATTGTATCTTTATATTTTGCATAGTTGAGAAATAATATATTTTTGAATTCATGTTTTCAGAGTTTTTTTTTTTTTTTACAGCCTTAAGGTTGTCCTGATGGTCTCAACATTTATCATTTTTCAGAGACAGAGACATACCCTTGCCTCCCAGATTACTGATGCTTCCAATTATCATGTAGTCATTAACCTTCTCAGGGAGAATATTCTCTGTAAACCTTGGCAGGGAGAATATTTCCCAAAGGAGGAACATGACGTTTAGAAACACACACACACATACACACACACACACACACACACACACGCACACGCACACGCACACGCACAGCACACACACACAACTTATGTCTATAGCAATCATCATAACTCATGGAGGCCCATGCCCTGCCTTGCTGGCTCTGTTATAGAGTGGGGAACCATGTTAAGCCATCCATGCCATTGCCAAGCTGGACTCGGCATTCCCAATTTCTGTTTTAATTCAAGAGTGCTAACTTCAATCGTGAGTTCAGTTATTGAGCAATGGACTTGCTTGATGCAAACTGGAAGGAGAAACAAAACCAGTAAGCATAATCCAACTGTGATTCCTCCATTTATCAGCTATGTTGTCCAGGAAGACAGGAAGTGAACTCATGGGTAGCAGAGGCAAAAGCTGCAGACATTTCCTCAAAAGAAGTAGATCCCACTCTAGAGTTACTAATATTCATGATCTTATTATGTAGGATACTGTACTCAATGTCAAATTAGAATTGTTCTAAAGCCTCTTTAAATCAGACTGAATTTTAGACCAGTCATGTTCAGAGGTATTATATTCCAAGGGGGTTACACAACCCCAACAGAACTGAAAGACAGATCTTAATATTTTGAATTTGATTTCTCAGAAGTAGAACTCACCCTCTAAAGCATTAAGCCTATTCTGGAGCCCTGTCAATACTCCCCTGGACCATGAGTGCTACTGACACATGTTTGGATAACTGACCTATATGATAAGCTGTGTGAATCTCTTTAAGGATATACTGGATAAGGCAAAAGTAGAAATAACACCTATTAAGCCTATAATCCCCAATATTACGGTTTCAACAAATCTTTTAGATCTCATGAAAGCCAACTTAGCCCTCTGCAACACTCTATACCAGGGTTGGAGAACCATGAGCCAGTAACATTTACAGGCAATAAGATATATGGAGGCTAAGTTCAACATAAACATCTCTAGATGAAGGCCCTATATAGTTTGATAAAACATAGTCTCGTATCTAATATGATAGGAGCCATAAACTGACTGCGTGATCTCCATGTTTCCCCTTGTTCCCTAATGCAGCAGAGAAAGGAGCTGCAACAGATGCTAACATGGGGTCCACCCTTGTGGGTGCCAGTATAAGAGTTTGTGTGGCAGCAAACAACCAAACAAATCTGGCTGAGAAGGGCAATCTATCCTAAGAAAATGTGGCTGCACCATGGTAGAGACTCAGCCTGGAGGATAACAGGCAATGGCTGTCTCTTTTGACAAGAAAGGCTTTCAGAAGTGTATTTATTATCATTAAGTTGAGTATTATAATTGTGCTCGAATTACTGATAGACCAATCCATGAGCTGAAAAGTTGTTACTGATATGGTCTGACATAACTAGACTCATTTTTCATGTAGCTTCTATGGTTCTCACAAGATTAAAAAAAAAAATTAAGTTTGTCTACTTTTTAGGTGTTATCACTTTAACTGATGCTAAAGAATGTTACTAAAAGCCAAAAATTTAGTTGAATTACTTATGCTCTGTTATCTCAATGTACTGGAATTCCTTGTTTCATTCACCTCCCCTTTGACCACACTAAGGTTTAGGTAGTGGTATATGGAATAGTCTGTGTCATTGTAACTGATACATAGGCCATTAAAATTACAATTTATCCTTCTCAGATCTCTGATCATATCAACAGATAAGCTAATTGTTGATTAATAGCTAAAGAATAGGCAACTAGCTCCTTACCTCAAGATCATCCACTACTGTGTTAGTTTATTTGCCAGCTAGTTAGTTAAAACTACTAGGTCTCTTACTAAAAAAAGGCAAACAGGTTTGCCTTATCCATGTCTCATGGTAAAGAATTAAATAAAATTTATTTAATTAGCGGGCGTTGGTGGCGCACGCCTTTAATCCAGCACTTGGGAGGCAGAGGCAGGCGGATTTCTGAGTTCGAGGCCAGCCTGGTCTACCGAGCGAGTTCCAGGACAGCCAGGCTACACAGAGAAACCTGTCTCAAAAAACCAAAAAAAAAAAAAAAAAAAATTATTTAATTAAAGTTTATTTAAGGTCTGAGGATCTAAAAATTGTTTATGTGCATAGAAAAATGTTTGAGATTGGTAAATCCAAATGATAAATGTAGAGAATATAAATAAACTTGGATGATGATAGAAAAGTTATTTAAAAATACAAAATGCTTCAGATACAAGATGTTTGGTGTTGGTAAATGTAATTTATAAATATTGGAGAGTCTAAAAAGATGTATAAGATTAGAGGGTCTAATAAGGTAGTTTAAAGTATATAAATACAAGTTATAGAAATATAAGAAATGATTTAAGATGTATAGAAAAAGTGGAAATGTTTCATACTTCCCCCATACTATTGTTATACTAAGATTTCACAGCTCAAAAATATAACATTGATTAATGGAGTTTTTGATAAGCTGATGGAGCACTGGATGCTTACAATTCAGTAACAAGCTTAAGGGATTTTAAATTCCATTTGTTGTGTTTTGAATATAGTCTTAAAAGTGCATCTCATCATGCTACAAACATCCCTGTTCAATCTGTATATCTACCTTTTGGACAGAGAAAGAATATTCCATGCCTTTTAACCCAGACATAGAGCTTTTACTAGACCTGAAAAGCATGAACTCCTGTTGTCACACAGACACCTGTTACTACTTTTTCTGAAATATTGATTTCTTGCAATTGTAAAACTAATGTACATCCTTTTATAAAATAAAGTTCATATGATTTTCAGGGAATAAAAATGTCATAAGATGGACTGGAGAGATGCCTCAGTGTTTAAGAGCACTGACTGCACTTTCAGAGGTCCTGAGTTTAATTCCCAGCAACCACATGGTGGCTCACAATCATCTGTAATGAGACTGATGCCCTGTTCTAGTGTGCCTGAAGAGCAACAGTGTACTCACATGAAATAAATAAAACGTCATAAGATTTGTATTCACCTGCAACAAATCAAACTGGACTCCAGTTAAGTATACTCACTGTTCTTGGAAATGAGATTTTTTCTCCTTTGTTTGGGATTTCTTACCTTCCCCAATTACTAGATAATTTATATTCTGTCCCTAATCTATATTTGTCTCAAATTTTAACATGGAATTACCTGTGGACTCCAACGTGCTGAGCTCTGGATTGGCTAAAAGTTGATGTTAGTTCAGCCAATGTGATTGTGTCTTTCAGTTGAATCAGCTAAGCAGATGCTTCTGATAAATGCCTCATTGTCTGGCCTTTTACTAGCATTTCAGCCTACCTGGGTCCCTATAACAACTTCCTAATGTCAGCAGGAATCAATTACAGAAGAAAAATATGATGTTCATTGTCTGAACTTATAGACTGAAATCCTAAGTCAAATAGGATGCCCCTAGGGAACTCACACTGAATAGGACCCGGCTTTGTGATCATGACTACCTTTATGGCCATGCCAGTTCTGAATTCATCCCTCTCATCTGAAGTTTGCCTGTGGAAACATAAGGACCCAGACTGGCAATGAGTCATCAGATAAACCCACAGGACTTGTTAAAAGACTCCAGAGACTAATTTTCTGTTTTGTGTTGCCTCAAGCTCTGAGACAGTACATACACTACAGTACAACACATATGAACTTTGATTAGAACTACAGAAGTGAGCCTAATTACTAATTCATTGTCCTATTGCTTCCCACCCTCACCTTGTAAATTATTTGGGCCAAAATGAAATCAGCATCCAAAAACTGCAAACATATATGTTCTCTCATTTTCTAGGTCTTTTGGATATGGGATCCAGAATACATATCTGTCCCTCAAATGCAGACCCTGATTGGGACAAGACCTGTAACATTGTGCTACATGGGCTATTAAACATTAGCTCCGTGGTACCTGATAAGAATAATTATGTTCAGTTACAGAGGTTGAGAGCCCTCTGAAAAACTGTGTAAATCAACCCCATTCAAATTAAGATAAAAAGAATGACACAAATAATATATAGAATATAGGAGATCCTTGAGGACTCAGCATTCGTGTATCCTGGTAAAGGCCCTAGAATGATGTTCAAATCCATAGACTCCAGACCATCAATAACAGAGTCTTAGACATCTTGGTATCCAACGAAGTGTTAGAAGACACAGCCTCAAATCAAGAGCTAAGCACACAGCAGCAATCTGTTTCTGCCACTACATTGCTGGCAGGCCTCAACCCAACCCTGGTCATTTCTCTCTCTACTCCAAGAGTTCTTCCTTTCACCTTATACTATCCAAAACTTAACTATGGAGGAAATAGGAACACAAATAGATCATCTATGCCCTGGGGACATGAGCCATCTTACGCTAAAAGGGATGGAATGACAAGGCCTTTGCTTATAAACGGCTCATATAAGATATCAGAGTCTCAATATCTTCAACACTGCAATGTAGCAACTCATCTACAGATGTTAATTGCAGGAGTTTCCCATTATTATTTAGTACCTCCAAAAGGCACTTGGTTTGCTTGTGCCTTGGACTAATGCCATGAAAGAGTCCCTTTATCCTCACTGAAAATTCTGAAACTTTTGACTTTTGATTACTTGTACACCCATTGCTCAAGTATTCTATTATTCTAGAGAGGTAGGCTAGGAACACCTGGGACTTCTACATTGATCCAGGATGGCCTAGGCAACTCCAGTACTAGTGTCCGTTCTAGCAGGCATTGGTGTAGCAGTGGCTTCCAACATGGAGCAACAGCACTTATTAAGGGATATCAAAATTTCAAATATTTAAATCAACAAATTGATCAAGACCTGTCAAAATTATAAAACACCAACAAAGGCTGGTATAAAGGTTTGTGTAACTAGTCCCCCTGGCCTCAGAGAAAAATTAAGAGTCAATGATTTTACTTACCAGAACAACTCAAAGGAGGTAGGGAGAGGTTGAGGTCTGCTCCTTTAAACATAACTTTAGCTATTTTGTATTCAATATCTATTTTGCTTATAAGGTGAAATTAAGTTCAGATACTGAGATCTGACACTGAAAATGCTAATAACAAGCCAAAAATTATGGCTAAATTACATATATGGTGTTATCTCAGTGTACTGAAACTCCCTTGTACAGCCTGTACATCTCCCTCTTAGCTCAGTCAGGACCAATTAGCTTAAATGTTAGCTGATAATACTCTGTCTAATAAGCCAAAATGTTGTGCTGTTCCCCTGCTTGGCTTTTAAACTTTTGAACCCAGTTTTTCCTATAAAAGGCCTGCTTTCAGGACAGACACAATTATGCTTCCAAGGTCTTTTTGTGGTCCTGAATGTTCAGCCTTGAGATATGGGTTCAGTAAACTATTCTTGCTTAACTGAGGTAGATGTTCATATGGTTTGTGTGGTGATTCCTGAACCCCAACACTAAACACTCATGCATCTTCCCTTCTTGATTCATTCTCTCTTTTAAGATTTCTCTCTTCTAAGAACTCAAAATTTGATTGAAGCTGGTAGTTCCTGAAACAGTAGAAAACAGATACAAAAATGATATTTCAAATTTGGTGTCTCAACACTCCTTTTGCTTGCAGAAATTTGACCACCTGTGAATCCCAAGATTATGTTATTTACTGAAAAAGCTGTTTCTAGTTGTGTGGCTCAGTCTTGAGACATAACTTTAGTCTCTCTAGCTGGAATATAAATACACCCTTACTACATACCTTTAATCCCCCACCATGATGGCAAATGAATTTTTTAGAAAGAAACAGCCGTGTTTGAAAGTGATACCTAATTTAGTGGCAGACAAAGTGATGAATCAGAGAAAGATTTGACAGAATAAGATATGTACAACTCTCTTGAGAAGAGAGAGTTAAGCTACCTGTGGGATAGTGCAAAGAAGAAAGGAGACAAAATTTTACTGAGAGTTTTACAGAGACGTGTTAAAGAGAGAACACAGTTGAAGACAGAAGGAATCAGAGAATGAGAAGGAGCAGAAAATTAGAACAGATTGCTAATATTAGTATAAGGCCAAGAATAACAATTCAGAAGCTGAGAGGTGCCAGATGAAATCAGTTAGTGTGAAGAGGATCCAGAACAGCTGAGTTGAACCATCCAGCCAGAACTCAAAAAGAACTAGAAAGGGGTGAGTTTACTTAGTAGTAAGTCTCAGAGTCTGAAAGCATTCTACTTTTAGATTAGATTGTATGGAGGTTAGAAGCTCCAGGACTAGGCTTAGGTTAACAAACTGAGGCAGTAAACCTCCAGGCAACAATTATTTCAGGAAATAAAATATGATTTTACATCTTTCTTTCGCTTTTAGTTCTTATGATAGGAACTGAGGATACTATCAATGAAATGATGTGCTTTAACCACACATAAGCTTTGAAAAAATAATGTAATTATATTACTTACTTCCTTATTTGTGTGTGTGTTTCTGTGTTAATGTGTGTTCTGTGTACACAAAAGCATATGTGTTTACTTCTTTGCTTTTACCATATTGGCTGAAGTATTCAACTCAAGTCATAAAGTCATTATAGCAGATGCTCTTATTTATTAAGCTATGATGCCAGACTCTCAGCTGTTCATTCCTTAAAAGAAACCTTTCATTAAGTTTTCAACCAGTTCAATGGGAAATTCAAAAATTTTTTGTCATGCACACTTTTTATGCTACCTCAACAGAAAGACTGATAGTGAAGGACTGGAAATGTCTATGTGGGTTGTTTAGACTCCACTTGTGTTCTTGCTTGTATTGCAGAGATCTGAGTGGTAACTTTGTAATAGATCCTAAAGATAGCTATGGAAAAGTCCTTAGAGTTTCCAGTGGATCAGGGTCATCAATTAGAAACTTTTACTCTGTTGTGTGTATCTTTAATTACATAATAATTAGAAAATTTAAATAATTGTTAACAATATATTATCTTTGGAAATATACTAATAAAACAAAGCCAAATTGCATAAGAACATGGTCTTGTGTTGTTTTTGAAAATATTCCTCTTGAGAATAACTACACAATATTGGGGTATAATCCCTATGGTCTTTCATGAAAATAAAAATGCTCCTTCATTTGGCAATGTAGAACACTTACAATGTTAACATCAAGGAGAAGCTTTACTTCCTAGTAGCCATTCTAGCCACAATATCCTGAAAAGGATCATTAAGTTTGAAAAGGAAACCTATATGATTTTTTTCTGTGAAACTTACTTGTATAATCATTAACATATTCTATTTCAGCTAAAATTTGATTCTTATATAGTAAATGCTAATAGAGGTAGAATTGCTATCTTTCTATTGGAACTTTAAAAGAACCATGGAGATTTTTACCAATTTAAG